>JAAGAY010145381.1:20078-148745 GCA_011801015.1 Ardeotis arabs | reverse complement strand
AAGAGAATAAAGCTTAATCTGTATCTAGAGCATTTTTAAACACAAAAGTATGCTGAGTCAAATCTAATTATGGCATGACCAATTATTCAGTATTATTAGGTTTTATTAGCCCTGATTTTATGCTGAATGAAACATCTGTAGCTTAAGCAGCAAAATTTACTTGAACAATTATATTGTTTAAAGAATGTACTACTGTGTACAATATAATCAGCTACTTGTAAAGCTTGCAGGAAAAATAGCCAGTGACAATCTGTTGGCATTTAACCAGCTCCACAGCCTCTTCCCTTTTATATCCAGCCTTATTCCTAAAAAAGGTTGAAACTTGGTCAGTGACTTTTACAATATTTTTCCAAAGCATCAGAAATCTGTTATCTTTGCTGGTCAGTTCCGTATGGTTGGATAGGTAAACAGAGTGAAGAGCAATCCACACAGCTGATGGAACCTAGGGTAGCCCACTTAATCTGGTAACATCTCTTAGATTTGTTAGATGCAAGCTGACCAAATGCAAGCTGATTCCATACTGTACGACATCACACTCAGCAATGAAACCAGGGTAGGAGGCTGGAGGGGAGTCTGCTGTTCAAGGACTGGCTGGACACTGGTTGGTTGGTGGAGCAATTGTTTTCATTTGAATAATTTGTGGGTTTTGAGGTTTATTTTTCTCTCTTTGTTATTTTCTCTTTCATTACAATTTATTTTTTATTAATTATTATTAATAATATTATGCTTCATTTCAATTATTAAACTGTCTTTATCTTAACCCATGAGTCTTCTTACTTTTACTTTTCCGAATCTCTCCCCCTGTCCTTCTGGGAGAGGAGTGAGTGAGCGACTGTGTGCTGCTTAGTTGTTTGGGGTTAAACCACAACAAGTAGTAATGGTAATTTGCCACAATAAAAAAATTCTGTTTTCATCTTTATGAAAGGACAGTATGAGTGCCACCATTTGGTAACAACTTTTCCACAGATGCTAGCAGTCCAAAATAAAGCACTCTGTCAATTGAGGAACAGGATTTCCTGCATAGTGATGCCAATGCTGAGAGAACAAGTTCCCCAGGGAACTGAGATTTCCATATCGAAGACATAATAGACTTACTTTTTTATTTATTTTATTGGGAAAAGTTAAGCCATCAGGCACAGGGAAGACTAATGGATTTTTTTTTTTCTCACAGAGTATTATGAGTAAGTAGCATTAGTCATTTTTATGACATGCTTCAATTTTATGAAAACAATATGAAAAAAAATCCCCCCCTATATGTCTCCTGGACCTAACAACACTTTCAAAAGCATAAATATTAATAAAGGTATATATTTTAGAAGTGTTGCAATTTCTGGATAAGGACAGACAAAAAGACTGTGATAAAGTTAAAAGATTATTGTGCCTTCAGGTCTTCTCCAGGACTTTTGGAAAAAAATTCATGAGAAAGTTCGAGTCTCTTCTAAGAATTAGGATGTATGTGTAATTTTAGCAGGTTATTTTTAGATTCTGAGGTTTTAATAACCCAAATTTCAGTATCAGTAGTAAATTAGCTTTGAAGTAGTACAGCAATGGGTTTTGTCTTGTGCACTTTCTTTGGAGTATCTAACACTAACAAAATATTTTAGAAACATTGATTATCTGGAAAAAGGAAGATGAAACACTGACAAACACTAAAGGTTGAGGGGGGAAAAAGTCAGAAATAGGGGTTTCTAAGCTCAATTCAGTTCTTACTAATGTCAGTAAGACCTTTTCACACTGACTTCACAATACTGGGGAACAACCTCCTTAACGGCAAAAGAAATAGAGGTTAAAGATTAGATAAAAGATGATTTTTTGAAAGAGAGTTGAGATCATTATAAGAAAGAACTGTGATACATTTCAGAATACTTAAACTTTCAGTAAATGCAGAAGATTTGAAGCTTCCAGAAACAAATAAGGTTATTAAAACTTTACTGTAGATGTGTGATACTGAAAGCAAATTTTTGCAGGATAGTTAATTTATCCAAGACTCCTACTCACGACTGTATTTTTCACAAAGCAGTTGTTAGATGAATGCTAAAACCAATACAAAATTACTGTGTGAATCTGGTGTATTTTTCTCTACCTGGACATGGAACCAGTCAATTTTTCTATTACAAAAAAGGTTCAAAATGTATGCCTTTTTCTTAATCATAACTTTTGAAAATAGTTAGGTGCAGTTTCTCAATTCATGACTGAAGTGTTTGACAAAGAATTTTGCTTTAGTTTAGGTAATTTTCTCTACAATATTCTCACTACTATTTCATCCTTTTACTCAAGTTGACAAACCATTTCAGCAACTGCTTTACCTGCCCTCTGAACAGATTTTAATAAAGGTAGCAGCCAAAACTCTGTAATTCTAGGAACTGAGAACTGACTCAAGTAATGTGTCACATTACTGTGTTATTCATTCCCCCTCCCAAATATTTTTTTTCTAACAGAGAAATGAAACTGCAACAGCAAAACAATCACCCAAACATTGGATATTTGAGAGAAGTATTCTCCCTAAACCTACTCCTTCTGTCTTCATTGTAATTAATAACAATTTAAATGAAATGAAGTATGGTTTACATGCCAGTGAATACATTCTAAAACATACATAATGGCCTCATAATAATGAGTGGGAAAAAGCAATTAGCAGGACTTTAAATAAAAAAAATAAACAGTATTGCTTGATTATGGTATCAGTCACTCAGAAGCCTAATTTTTTCCACCTTATATAAAAATTGACACTAAACCAAAAGTGCCCAGAATACTGTTTTAGCCCAGACAGCAGATCAGTCTCTAGACTCTTTCTGCATTTGTTTGAGATAGTTTGGATCCAGGAGAAAGCTGTTCAAAACAGGAATGGGATTTGGGCAGTCTGTATTACCTTTCCTGACTAAGGAGTCTAGACAGACAAGAATATGGTGTCATAGGTGATTTTGATAGTGTGACTATGTTTAGGTATCCCCTCACAGAGAATTCAAGACAGAAAAATCCTTTCTTGCTCCTGCAGAAGACAACAGGAGTTTTTCTGTGACATCATTGGGAACAGCAGTGTTTAAAGCACTAGTTAATCCTACTGAATGACCAGGAGGTGAGCGTAATCTACATTGATAAATATATTCTCTATAATTTCTTATTTCTGAAATGTAGTTTCATAGCATGGAGTATGAAGTCATCCCAGATTTTCAGTCCTTATAATTAATCCAAGCTTCCACCAGAAAATGTAAAATCTGTTACTTCAGCTGTTTTTCAAAAGACTGGCCTCAACACTTTGGGTTTTCTCCCTTTCCACCTTCTTGGCATGCTGCAGAAAGAATAGACAGACTACCCCAAAGTATTCCAAAATATGACCAGGTATCCTTTCATTCATATCAGTGTCCTGGAAAACTGCAAAGAAATGCAAATGGACAAAGAAGCTTGTGCTGCACTGTAAGCACTTCCCATGCTGAACTCATGGGGTGAGTGATGCTGTCTTATGTTTGAAGGATCCAACAGTTTGTGTGTTCTGGACTTTCATTCTTATGATCTATGCCAACAATATAAGTTGCGTACCTCAACTGTTTAAACTAAAATGAGAAAATAATGCCTTTGTATATGAAACTTCCTGGTTTATTTCTTAGCTTGTAAAAATAGCTAGCAATTTAAAATAATGTGGAGAAGAAATAATAATTTAAAGTACATAAAAATATTTAGCAACTTGGAAAACATAATGGGAGATTTATATTTTTTCATTGCCAGTACCATCTATCATTGCCTCTTCAGAAAATTCATTTAATCTGCAACCCTGATATTTTTTGTTAATACCAAATTTATATGAGGTTCCCTGGGAAACTGGAAAGCTACTCTGCAAAAGCTAATATATGATATTGAAATTCTTGTTTCACCTCAAACTGACAAGAAAATTCCGTTTAGACTTTATTAACTTATTCCACTGCAATTTCAAATATTTTAAAGAATTCTGTAGCTTCTGTTCACTGCTTACTGTAAGTGGAATACTTCGGTATAACTTCAACAGAATGATATAATGCACTGAAGGACTCTTTGAAATGACACTTGGAAGAATATCATAGTGTCAATTTTTCTTATAATATAATTTTTTTGCATCCTAGAGTGAAAACACACATAGACTGAACTTGTATGGAGACCAGTATATCATATAGCACGGTTTGTATTACCATACCTAAGTCTCTTTGTTTGGTAGAATACAAACTCAAAACTTGAGCTGACAAATCTTTAGCATGGAAAGACTAGACATTCTATATAATAGCTGGTTGCCAAGAAACAGGAGTGAAAATAACATGGAGTGTACATGATGACTAATCTTCCCTACGAATAGGGTAGAATTCTGCTCTGTCCTGTGTTTCCATGAGCCATCCCAGTAGAACATGGAGCATAGTCATGTATCTGTAAAGAGGGAGGAAGGAATTGACTGACTGAGTTGGGTTCTCTCTTCTTCAGTACTCTGTATGAACTGATACACCAGAGGAGGAGAGGTGTTGCTTCTCTAGTGCCTGGGAATGTAAGAAGGAATATTTCTGTAGTCACTTGTACCTTACCTGCTAACTGGATACAATCTTTTTGTCCACAAACTTGCTGATTTTTTAAAGGAGTATATAGTAAGGAGGAGTCACTGAATATCTATCGCTTATTCAGTATCCCCTGAAGGCTCTGGACAAATATGCAATTTATTTTCTTTGGATGTTTAGATTTATAAATTTGTCCCAAATTGTTTAACTTGTAAATTTACTTTAATATACACTTACTTTCTTATATACAAGTTATTATCTTATTTCAACAATTGTTTAGTTCAAAAATTGTTTAGTTTTCCTTGTTAGTTACAGGAGGGAAAGGAGGAAAAACCTGAAAGTAGAATGATGTAATCATAGTCAACTTGTGAAACAACAAAACAAAACTTTTCAACAGTATTTTCAATAGTAAGCAATGATTACAAAATGCTCCCTGCTGTGGTATTCACATTCTAAGAAAGTAGATTGTTCGAATAAACCTGGGGGAACAATGCAGCTTAGAGAACCACTCAGAGAGTATGCATTCATAGCTGTTTAAAGTAGTTCAAGAGGTAACTGCCTGTGCCTGCATTTTGTTTCCTCTTATTTCTTATGATTTTAACATGGTTTAATTGTTTGCTTGTTTGTTTAGAAATTTGATTCAGTTTTACACTTATCAAAGATAATTATGATTTGTGATTTTCAATGTAATTTTTCTGGATGTTTAATGCAGGCAGTGATTCTCAAAAAAAAAGAAGAAAAATTATTGAGCATACTACGTGACCTAAGATACATACTCTTACCATTAAAAAAACCCAAATTCTCTTTAATATTTTCAATTATATATATGTGTGTGTGTAATCATTGCTTGTAAATTTGTCTAACACGTCCCTTAAATGTGACTCCATCCTTCTGCACTGTTCTACATAGTTCTGTGGTTTCTCTGGCATGTGAGAAAGATCATGAAAGCTCTAGCATAGAGGTCTAGTTATTCTCTAGTGAATATAAGAATGGAACTTCTAACAAAAGTACGCCTGTCTTTTTACTGTACTCCCAGGGAGAGGAGCAAATTCACTTCTTCAGAGTAAGCAACTGTCATTCCTCTCCTAAACACTAGGTTCTGATTTCAGGGCTGATCTCTGTTCTACTATGTTTCACAAATATGTTGCTGAGAAGGGTTTTCAATTACATATAAGTCAAGAACCAAAACAAAAACTTGAGGGATAATATGATTGCAATTGAAATCATTGAGACTTGTCCCTTCACAATCCTCTTTTACTAACTTTACTTTCAGTCATGAAGAGAGATATGAGCAAAGTCTTTAGCCTATTTCTGAAACAGTCTCTGCTTTTACATGTCTCGTGGAATAAAGCTCTTTTAATGTTACATCTGAACTTGACTGTAAAGCACATAAGCCAATATCCAACCTGTAACGCCTAGAGAGGTTAGTTGGTCTGGACTGCATCATCTCAGCTGTGAAGTTGTTCATGAAAAGGCAAATTCTGACTTTCTTCCACAAGGCTCCTCCCTGGGACACATTTCCAACTACTCCTGATAGTGCTGATTATTTTCTGCCTTTTTAGCACTTACATATGTGCCATGTTTCCTAAGATTCATTTGCTTGAAATCGAGAAATGAGTTTGATATCCAAATGAATCCATCTATATCCTCTCATATGGTGTCTGATGTCTATTCTGGTAAGCAGTTTTTCCTGATCCATACAAAAGGATATTTAGCTAGTCCTAAGACTGTTCCCCCAAAAGTGATTGGGTAAGGACTAATATTTTTATATAATGTGTTGCTGTGTTTGCAGGCTAAAAGCAAAGGCTAAGGAGCCAAGACAAATTTTCTTAAAAGTGTGCAGGCATTTGGCAAATCAAGTGTTATTTCCATTCACTTACCTTCTTTTTTAGGTAATAAAAGATCGCAGCATAGAGAATGGGGCATTTGAAAGGTTGTAAGTAGTCTTTCCACTTTTTCAGTCACAGACTTTTTTGAAGTGGTTTTAGTGGTGTCTTTTAAAGGTATTGAAGACATTACTCATACAAAAAGCTAAAGGCTCTCTTTGAGATTCTCCCAGAAGAGATCATCAGTAGTACTTCTACAGGAAATTTATTTTTATATTCTGTAATTTTTTTTAAGAGAGAGATGTAATGACAGATCTCAATCTTAGATTCTTAAATACTTATCTGCCTACTGACTTGTTAGGCAGAGACTTGAAAGCTAAAACAAGCACCATGCATTGCTTCCTTTCATTCCATGGAACATCCAGTGCCTGTACCAGTTCTACAACTTTGGCAGAAGATTGTCCATGGGATTGGACAGATAATTGCCTTTCTACTTCATTTTTTATGAACCAAGTAAGAAAACAGATGTCATCTCCCTCACATAGTCAGTATTTTCATTTATTTAATTTAGTTTCTGTGCTTTCTCTTTCTAAACATACAAGGAGCAGACTGTGCAAACAATTAATGTAGAACTTTTCTGTTTATTAATAAACAGAATCTTTTGGGGACAAATTGAGGGAGGAAACAACAGTACCTGGAAGTAAATGATTCAGTGGTATGAGAAACATTATTCTCATACGGTACCTGTGGTCTTACAGGTAAAACAGCTCAGCAAAAGAGGAAGACTACACAGGTTCCTTTTATAGTGATTACGAATAAGAAATATCTTCTTCCTGGCTCTTTCTGAATTTTCTGCAACTTATTAGGAGAGTGAAGAGGGATCTGAAAAAAATTACCCTCAGTTCTTTGTCACTTGTTTTGCCTGTTTCCTGTGAATGCGCCAGTAAAACTGTTTGTTAGGATCTCGTTTTTACACAAAATGCGGGTTGGCTTTCACCATATGTGTTCAGTTGTCTGTGGGGATTTACTCAGTGCTGTCTGAGGGTGGGATGCACGAAATTTCCGCATTTGCTATCTCTGAGGGATCAGAAAAAGCAGAGATGCTGTCCCTGAAGCGTGAGTCAGATACACAAAACCGATAAAGGTTTAACAACTTTTCAATTAAAACTGTCAAAGCTAATTGGTAAAACTAAAGTATATTATTTATATATATAATATTATCTATCTTCCAATCCTATGAAACCTCTTATTGATACAGAATCAGAAGTTTTCTGTGTTTGGATGTACGTAACAGTAATGAATAGACCCCAAACTTGGAAGGTTCCATGGCTGTCATGGAGATAGGGGAATGCTCACTGTGAAAAAGTCTTATGTGAAAGAGAACTTCACTTTCTTGAGGGTTTTTTGTGTTCTTTTATTTGATGGAATTTTGTGGCATATTCATTAAGCTTTCTTTATTGTGAAAAAAAATACTAACCAAACATAAAATTTTATTTCAAACCCATCACGTTCTTATATTGAAAATAATCCCACAATTAAACTTTTTTACATAATCTCTTGTTTATAAGTTCTTTAAATAATTGATTTTTGGTCAGTGTGTCACCTCCAACTGTTTTCAAAAAGTTGCTCCCTTCTTTCCCTCCATCCATTTCAGACATTCACATTTCAGTGTAGGGATGCCCTTCCTCCTAAGGAACTACGCAGTGACATTGAGGCAGGATTCATTTCATGGAGCTAAAGATGTCAACAAAGTCAGCATTAATGTTTGAGTCATTTTTCTAGATGGTCAATAAGAGTTTCTAGACCACTGTTTATCACATCTGCTTTAGATACCAAGGTGAAGTGAATCATACTTTTCAAATCTCTTTCTCTTTTTTTTTTTCCCTGAAGAGTTCAACTACAGTTAAATAAGAATAAGTATGAGGAATCCAACCCTTTACTACCTGAATAAGTAGGATTAAATTTGGTTGGGTATTATGCTTTGTTTACTTACAAAGTATCTGCCCATTGTGTCTCTATTTTTTATCTATATATTACCCTTCCTTGCTGGAACTACTCCTAGTTTTAAATAATAACCAATTTTTAGTTTCTGATTGTTTTTATTCCAAACAGTTGTACAGAACTGATCCTTTCCCTATTCTTATAAGAAATATCTTATTTCTCTTGCAAATTAAAAATTGTCCACCAAATGTAATTAGTAAAACAAGCATTTAAGTCCACAAGTAACTTTAAGTACTTTGGGAAGGTATTAGCACAAAATGTAGCCTGTATTTAAAATTTTGCCATAGTTTCAGACCTAAAATAAGATATTTCTAGATGCAAAATGTCAGTAAAGGATTTAACTTTACATTCACGTTAAAAGATATTTAAATACATCTGCTTACTTTTAACTGCAATTTTTAGTAGAGACAGACTTAAGAAGCTTCTGTGTGCTTTGCAAAAGTTACTAGATATGACCTCAGAAATATAACAAGAAAAAAGGATGAAAGATACTATCTTTCCTAGTTTTAGGAAAACTACATCCTAGTTTTAGACTGACATATAGTTCAACAGCATACATTTCATACCCTAAAGGATTGGAAATTTTGAAAATATTTATTTTAAAAAAATCTGTGAGGAAAAAAAAAAGTGGGAGATAAGTTTCTACCTGTTCAAAGAAATATTTGTCTTGGAAGGAATTCAATGAGTTTTCTGCTTGTATGTGATAATTCTTTATAATGAAATTCCCAAATTGGTAGATAAACACTGCCAAAACTGACTTAAAGTTAATACTCATACTCTCTTTCCGTAGCAAATTAGTGTAAATTCACTAGTTATAAAATGAGTCATAATAGAATCCCTTGGAGGTGACAGCTATTTCTACAGCCTTGGTGCTCATTACTATGTGCATTAAAACAATTTTGCAGCACTTTAATTCTACAAATGAATGCTTACATTCACTTTATGGCTTGTGTATGTGGCAAAACTGGTAGGTGACAGATAAAATCCAAAATTAAAGTTTTGTTTTATTCTACTTAAAGAAAAGAGACCTCTGTGTTTATATTTCTAGGTAGATTTCTTATTAATAGGATCTTCCTGTTATTTTTGGTGTAAGGTGGAAGAGAAGGTAAGTTACTTTGTCTGAAAAATAAAAGCAGAATATATGCCAACATGTTTTTCAAAGTGGCAGTTTTATATTGTACATTGAAGACTGAATGATAACTTTAGAATGTCTGAACTTCATAGCTTTTTAGAAATAAAAATAAACTTAAAAAAAAAAAGGTGCCACAGAATACTGTTTGTGGAATTGCTAAACAATTATTTAACTTCTAATAAAATTTACAATAGTCTACACAAGTTCTGTTTCTTTTTTTTTTTCTATGAAGACTTGATACCATGTTTACAGCTAATTCTTTGTTGACAAGCATGGAGAGATCATTTTTGTATGTGTTTGCAATCTGCAGGTTGTGGGGATGGATGGAGGGTTGATTAGCAATGTTTTACTTTATAGCTATAAATCAGTGCTGGAAGAAGCAGGAAGACAAGGACATCAACCCAATTTGCAAAAGATAGTAACAATGCACCTATGCTAAACTGAATTAAGTTTAGGGTCAGGAATCATGGAGCAGAATAATGCAAAGCAAGCTACTAGACCATTCTGCTTCATTTAGTCTGCGATGATAATGAGGTATCACTGAGTGCTAAATAGATTATACATGGAAATTTGGGCTTGGAAGAAAAGCTGTCATCTTTATTATAGTAATTGCAGAGACACTCAACAATTTCATGACCCAAATATTCATTTTCACAAAAGATATTCAGTAGCCCTTCAATCTCAAATTAAAGGTAAAAAAAGTTATTTTAAAAAATTTAATGTCAAAAATAATTGTTTTCCAGTGCAATCATTGCTCATTGCTGAAAATAATTTTCCTGCATTCATTCTTACCCTTCTGTAGTTATTTCCTGAGTCTTAGAAAATCCATTTTAAATTTAGCCTCATGAAGAAGCATTTCAGTGCAATGACTGGATCTTGTTGAATATAATTTTCCTGCAGTCAGTCTAATTTGCTACCCTTCATAGCTATCTCTCAGTCCTCTCCAATAAATCCAATCCTCTACTTTTTGTTCCAGTACTAGTCATCCAAAAAGTATTAGAAACGTGTCATCCTCAAGAAATTTGCATTGGGAAATACGTATATTATCGGGACATGCACTTCTGAGGTAGATATTTTAGACAGGTTTTTAAAGCTAAGTAGTAATGCAAGTGTCATGGAAAAAAAAAGGAATTGTTACTATATTTTGCAATTTGTGTTGAGGTCTTTATCTTCCTTCTTACTCCTACACTGATCTATAGTTATACCGTAAAACATCACTAATGAGGACTTCACTCATCCCTGTACACTGCAGATTGCAAACACACAGAGAAATGATCTCTTCATGCTTTTCAGCAAAGATTTAGCAATACATAAAGATTTAGTAATTTAGTGCAGGCAAAAATATACTCAAAATACTTATATACGAAATCTGTGTGTGAGAGATTTACTGTTTCTTTATAGCTATTTCCAAATTTTTACTTCCCTACACAAATAGACATCCTCCTAGGTGTACCATCCTACAGACAGAGCTGGAAGTCATGCACACAGTTGAAATTAGTTGCAATGTCTAACATACCTTATGGCTTCAAATTTCACACTTTCTACAGTCATCATATCTAACAACAATTATAACAACAATCATAGCCACATCATAACAACTTTAACAACCCCATCAGCATAGTGTCCCCCACAGTGGACCTATGTTAGGGCTAAAATAATGTTCTCAGTAAATTTTCTGGTAAGGATTATCCTTGCTGAACTGGACGTACTGTCATGATAGACTATTCCAAGACCTCCCAGAAGAATTTTAATAGCGTTTTCTTTTGGGGAAAAGAAAATCTAGGAATCAAAGTAACACCTTTGAGCACCTAAAAACTTCCCATAAAGCTTATCAAATCAAGAGCAGTAATTAGAAAGAAAAAGTTTGGACTAAGCTCACTGGAATGACTATTTTTTAACTTTATAGTAACTAGTTATGGGATAAAATATGAGAATATAAGTCACCTGAGGATGAAACCCAGGATTCATTCATTCTAGGGGGGTGACCAAATAATGGAATCACAAAATTGTATTTTCTCTTGAATTATGAGACTCCTCCATTATTTTGTTTCCCAGAGGCCCAGTATCAGGGATGTGGGCATTTTCTAATACAGCCAGGCTTACACTCAGTCAGGGCATTCTCCAGAAAGGTGAACAATGCCATTAAAAAAAAAATAAATAGTGAACTATAAGGTGTATGCTAAATGGGCCATGGGAATATCGGTCAAATGAGGAGGAGAAAAGCAGATACTGAACAGCTACTTATTTAGCAAATGATGCAAACAGCCATCCAAATCACAATGATGTGGCCTAATAAAGACTGAATCATCCCATGTGTGTACAAAAGAAGAGTCAGTTAATGGTAGGAATTAATAACTTAGCATTTCTATAGTATTTGTATGCTTGTATTTTCCATAGAATCATAAAATTATTCAGATGGAATATTTTCCATCTGAACATCCTTTTAAAATAGAGTCCTTCATGCAATATAAATGTGAAAAAATTGCATAAAAACAGAGATACAATCCTCCCTCCTAAAAGACATCCCTTGACTGGAAACTTTTGGCTTCTCTTTGTGTGTATATTTGGATTATTGCAGTTGTTAATTAGTGCCAGTCAGTTAGCCCTTTACAAGGAAGCCCCAGCTTCTGCAGGCTGGTGGCTGAGGAGAGGTGACTGGGATGGGAGGCAAGGGTGGATGTGGGCATCTGCTGCCACTGTGGTGATCCCATCCCCCTGGGAGGGTTCAGTGTGGGATTTGGGGACAGACACCCTCCACTTGAGTGGCGCCCAGATTTTAGGGGAGACACCCACATCCCATCCCAGCCATTGACTCAGTGGTACTAGGGTGTTTTAGCTTTCCCACCTCCCCTGCCTATGTTGAATGACCCAAATGGAAGCCTGGGTACTCTACACACCAGAGACCTAAATTTAGGACAAAATGAATTCCACTCCACTTGCCAGCTGCTACAGTCATTTTTCAAAGGCTCAAGTTGAGCACAGCTCACCAAAAAATTGTTTCTGTTGGAACAAATGGGGACCAAGTTGTTTTCTTTTGTTTTCCAGTTGCTCTTTTGCGCTATGGCCTGTACTTAATCCTCTGTGACATCTAGCCCACTTTATTCACTGCTAACGAGCGGGATATGTGTCTGTGGATACAACTATGATACCTGAATTTCCAGACTGGAAGCTTAAATATACAAACTCTGCCTCATTTCACTGTCACTCCTCGCTCCCCTGCAGCTTTTCATTTCTACATTGGCACTTACTGGGAAGCACAGTTATGAACGTCTCTAGTACAGCACTGCCAAAGTGTAAAATGGTGACTGTATTGTAAATATTTATGTGTATGCACGTGTGCACACAAACGCATTTTTATTATATTCAGTACTAAGTGGCTGGAGATTAAAGGATAGGTCTGTGACTATTATTCCCATAACTATTATACAGATCAGCTGAAATAAACTCTTTCTGTGCACTGTGATTTAGATAAAACTCTGATACGACATTCCTCTGACCCTGCTTATTACCATGCATCCTCAGGAATTATTGTTATCACTGCTTACTCTTACAAATCTGAATATAAATATTCATCAAAATAAAATAAAATATGTTTTTTTAGATCATGTGTTTTTTAGCAATGACGGCACTGGGAGTTGTCAGTTTTGAAATATTTACTTTGCTCTGAGGCTAAATGTAAAATATAATACATTTACCTATTTTACATCTAAGCATTTATTTTGTAATGTCGAGAGAATGGGTTACAATTGTAAAATGTAAGTCACAGCAGGAATATGAATCAAATTATTCTTATATTAAATTTCAGAGTAGTAAAGCCAACAAAATATAATGGGTTTTTGTAAGGTTTTGGTCAACAATGCTGAGAAAGGCTGCATAGTAAAATTTGTTGTTGTAATTATTGCAGAGGCCAAGTTGCAATGCAGCGTCTCTCGTCCCAGCTCAGGACTTAAAATTCCCTCTGCACCATGTTAGCTACATTAAATCACACATTGGCAATGGCATGTGGGCCTTTATGTTTCTATTCCAGCAATGCTTTTGAGCCTTTGACCAAGATAAGAAAGGCTAGTTATGCTTAGGGACTGTTCAGATAGGAAAAGAAGGAATAATTCTTGCCCCAAAGATTTTCCAGTCTACTCTCTCAGTTCAGAAGCGAGTTAATTTATGTGACTTCCATTACAGCAAGTATTAGCCACCTGAAATAAGGCATAAAAAGGATAATTAGTACTAATGGAAGTCCATACTAATGCAATGAAAGGGATGAGAACCATGCAAGATCACAGATTTCTTTAAGAAAAAGAGGTGTTTATAAACATTTTAAGAAGGGTAGGTAGGAGTCATCCCTTGGGGTTCTGATGGTGGCTGCTCTGTGTGACTTGAACGTTTTTGAAATGAATTTAATTTACTTCATTTTTAAATATACAATTGTAAAATTGTAATATTTGCCCTTTTTTCTGTCCTACATTACATAACACTTTGTTATTTTAGATCATTGCAACCATTTAAAACCTGATGGTTTCAAAAAATGCAGATTTTTCTCAAACTGTTGTCTTCTCGCTTTCCCATTCCAGCCACTATGCTGACTTGCAGTGAGCCTTGCACAGACTCTGACAGCAGGAACGCAGCAACCTGGATTTTTACACTGGAAAAGGTGATACATCTTGTATGTCAGGAAAAACACAAGGATATTTGAAAATCCTCCCTTTAAAATTTGGTCTCTTATCAAGGAGTCAGTGGCCAACACAGAATGAAGCCACTAGACATACTCAGTCACTCACTAATTTATTCTTCATTGCCAAGTAAAGGGTCACTGACTTATTCTTTCTATCCTCAGGGTGTTTTAATAGAAATAAGGTTAGACAATATACAACAACTTGAATAAGAGCTGAGAAGAATTTAAATAATTAAAGAATTATCAAATCAATATTTAGAAAGATCAAACAAAATCAGCAAAGATGTTCTTCAGCATGGATCAGAAAAGTTTTGGATAGTGAATCAGTTTACATGTTAATTTCTGAAATAAGCTTAGAAATTAACTGTCTGTCTTTTTCAATGAGGCTTGTTTTAACACTGAGGATTTCACCCTTTGGGTTCACTGCTGGGCTACAGAAGTCCTCGTACCAGCACAAAGAAGACGAGAGCAGAAACACGCTGTCGGGAGGGCAGAAATGCTTCTTGCAGCTTAAAGCTGCCTCCAGCTTATGTGTAAACTCAGCTCAGAGGAAAGGCTTTGCCTGGCAGCCAAATGCTGTGGGGGGCTCAGGGACAAGTGGGAACGGTGGCATCCCTTGGATGTGTCTCTGGGCAAGGAAAGCCTGCATCGGTCCTGCCACGCACCACTCTGCACCTGCCAGCACCGCATATGTTGGTGGCTTAAACTTCTGCTAAATCATTTATTGCCCCAAAATCTTTCACATAAAAGTACTGTAAATCTGCTAGGTTTAGGTGTTGGTTTTGAAGATCAGTTTGATTTGGGGCTGGTGGTTGGGTTTTTTGCCTTTTTTTTTACAATTTATTTCTGTTTTATGAAAAGGTTATGTCTGCATTGGATCACAGATGGTGAACAAGATTTTGTCTGGAAAACATATATGGACAAGTGTTTAAAAACTGTAAAATGACATGTCTGTATTACTGAAAATAAAGTTATTTTAAAGATTTAAAAGCCTATTAACTATAGTATTCTACTGCTTTTTCAGACTTGGAAAGCTTTGGTGACAAATGAATTTAAATGGTTCCACTGCCACGGGGAGGCAAGAATTGCTAGGTGATCTCTGTGAACATCATACTTCAGGAAGGAGCAAAAATATTTTGGAGTGATAATAAAAGCATATTCCTTTCTGGGGACATGTATCCACTGTTACAATTACTTTAAGCAAAAAATATTCTCACCAAGACGGAAGCTGACTACCAGTATTTCAAACTAAAATTTATTTTTAAAATATGATTGATGTTTTCTTGCCTCCATTTGGTTTTGATGATTTTTGTCCCTAACAAGTGGAACATCAAAATGATTCAATGTTTTAAATTGTTTCAGAAAAATCTCAGATATCTGTACTCAATAGCACTGACTACAGAGGTAAAAAAAAAAAAAGTAAAACTAAGACTAATGTCAGTTTCAGTCATGTATTTCCTTTGAATTTGTCTGTACCGTGCTCTCAAATAGCAAGGCAAATAAAAATGATTAATACAGGAAAGGCACTCAAGCTGCTGAGCTCTGACTTTGCCTCATATATAATTTTTTTCGGAGGTCCTAGTAATGGGAAAACCATATCAATGAATTACTTTTGTTGGTTATTTTGTTAATCAATCTTTAGAAAAAAAGACTGAAATTAGAAACAATGAAGATTGTGCTTATCCTTTTGAGAAGACACATACACAGAGTTTCTCTCCTGGAGACAAATGTTTTAAAGGAAAGAGGATCTCAAAGGAGATGCATGATCTATTGACTCTGTAGAGAAAGTTAGTGAGAAAAAAAAATCTCTTTTTTATAGAAAGAGGCTGCTCAGGTGATATTGGACTAATCTTTGTGCTAGAAGAAGGTACACCATAGAGTATAAACTTTGCCTTGAAGTAACCCTATGGACAGTTTACCAGACAGCTCATTAAAATAGGGTATGTCAGTGTGCTATTGCAAATGCCTCTTGCATAGCCATTAAATACAGAGAGTTTTGTCATGTTTCTGCACTAAGGCTACTGCTGAAGCAAAAGGGCAAAAAGGTTGAATCTTTCTGTGCTCCATAGTAGGCATCCCTGGCATCTTTATTTCCTTTTAATACATAAAAAGCTTTCATGATAACTTTATAAATCTAATGCTGTTGCCGGCTGGTTTTGTCCTCCAAGTGGCTGCCTTCCCAGCACCTCTGTGTAAGGAAAGTCTTCACAGCTTTGAGATTTGTCTTTGTAGCCTTGATTTGGACCTTTTTTATGACCATTTTCTGCTCCACCACAGGTGCAATCTCTAATGTCAGCATAGTTAAAGAGGGGAAGATCACACCCCCAGCCTTGCCCCTACTTTCCTACTCCCCACCACTGTCACCGTAGTCAGTGGTACTTATATTGTGCTGATCCATCTCTTCCCTGCATCTCCAGGGGACAATGACGAAACCTTCCAGTGCTCTTCTTAAATTCTGCTTGGGAAAGTGATGTAGCTGGCCCCACACTGTAACTGTATAGGTGTGATAAAACATAAATTTGCCATATACTTTTGAGACAGACTCTGTGTATTTCAAGCACTTGGTCTTAGCCCTCATCTCTAAGATAAATTCCATCTTTTCTGCATTGCTCATTCAGCTTTTCTTCAGTTCAGTGATTTGCCCATTGGTTCATATGAAGAAATGAACATTTTTACTGCTTGGTTTGAATTTAACCAATGAACTGAGCAGTGAAGAGAAATTGCCTATATGCTTTCTGAAAGCCAATATGCATACGCACTAGACAACTGCCTGTCCAAACTAGACTTCTACTTATATGGTCTTTTAAAATAAAAAATTATCTAAAAGTGTTCATTAATTTTTTTTAGATGATAGTTTAGTGATACATCAGTTATATTTATTATTTGGATCACTTTTATTTTAAATAGCTGGGTACTATTCTATAATAATCTGTAGAAATAAATAACAATTTTTTTGACAGAGAATGTGTACATCATATTTTAAAAAAGGTGGTTTCTTTTCATCTAAATTATTGTTGTAAATACTGTATTTTTCAAATAAATGAGAAGAATACACAGTGAACTTGAGTTCCTGTTAGGATCTGAGGCATAAGATGGATTTATTTCTATTAATGAGTACGGAATCCTACTTCAGAATATACAAAGTTTTTTCCAAACATTTCCAGCCTCTGTTTTCCACAGTTTTTCAGTTTGTGCGTGAACATGCGCTTGTAGATTAACTGCAGTGGCACTCAACAAAGGAATCTAAATAGAAGAACAGTGAAGAACATTATTTCAGAAGCAAACCAAATATAATATGGATTAAAATATTTAGCCTGTGTATTGAAGTTCTGCGGGTGTCTTAACCCATTCCTCTGTCTGTTAGAAAGCTGGTGTGAAAGAAGGCTATGGCTCGCCTGGTTCTATGCTCATTTCAGAGAACTGAATTGTGCAAGAAAACTACCACTATGACTTGAAAAGTAATTACTGAAGAGAATGTAGCTTGCATCTTTGCATGTAAAGACACTTTGATTTACCTGTAAATTATAACAAAGTGAAATCGCTTCTTTAGCTAGAAAAAAAACCCAAGATTGGTGAGGAGAGCACCCAAGCTGTGGAGGACTGAAGACTGAGTATGTGAACTATGGTTTTTACTCAGTATGTAAACTATGAAGAGTTAAAAAAAGTCATTTATGTAAGATAAATGCATGATAATAGATGAAAGATAATTACATAAATGATCACAAATGGGGAAAGTTTTCCTACATCTTATTTTCCCCCTACAATTTATCCTGAAATTAAATCTTTAGGATAAACTTATTTTCAGGATGGGGATTAAAAAAGCCCACAAAACAAACAAACAAACCCCTCAACCTCTCCCCCAAACCATAACTTTCCTAAAACTCTACAATGTTTACCACCAGTAATTCTTTTAATAAAGATTTTACAATCCTCATTTCCTTACATCCATCAATATAATGGATCCCACACATTATAAACGAGAAAGGCAGTGGAAAAACAACAAACCATAATGAAAACAAACCACAGAGACCTAGAATTCAAATCTAAGAATGTGAATTATCATTTCACTTTACCATGGCACTTAAAGTTATTACAATTGCTATTCTTAAACGGAATAATTAATACATTAATGAGAGTAGGATGATACTAAATAGATGCTTCACATTTTTTTGTTGGCAACAGATTCAAAGCTAAATGTCAAGTGATTGTTTATTTGTAGTCAAAACATTTTATGTATCAAGTAATAACATAAAAGCATAGCTTAAATACTAAAAAGGGCAATATTTATGTAAAAGCCAATTTAAAAAGCAAAATATCTGAATAACTATGAAAGAAGTACTCATCTATTAATTTCCCGATTATTTAAACATATTCTTTATTGTCTTTTGGTAACTACTAAATTCAATTTTCAGATTATTTACTTGATGCCTGGGCTATGTAATATTTTTTCTTCTACTAATTTGAACTGATTTAGCATAGCATTATGGTGTGTCTTTCATTGTAGAATTATTATTTAAAGAAAGATTCTTGAAATAATTTGAAAATGTATTCAAAATATTTATGATGTGGACACAATTCTTTTCAGGATTTCTGTATAATCGTGCACTTGTTTGAGTTTGCTGTGAGCTCTGTAATACTGCATCTGCCACATATGTTGAGAAGAAAACACTCAGTTTTGAAACTGTCTGCTTATCTAAGAGGATGATGTAATTAAACCCAACACGATATACTTACTACTCTATAAAAGGGAAGAAAACCTTGTTTACATTTCTGACAGTATACCACATACCCATTTTTGGAAATGTCAACATTCTGCCCTGCACCAGGAGGTGTTTCCAAAGAATCACAGAATCATATAATAGTTTGGGTTGGAAGGGACCTTTAAAGGTCATCTAGTCCAACCCCACTGCAAGGAACAGGGACATCTTCAACCAGATCAGGTTGCTCAGAGCCTCATCCAGCCTGGTCTTGAATGTTTCCAGGGGTGGGTCATCAAAGTAGCACTTCTAAAATAATTTTGTTTGTGTGTTTTCATTATTCAGTAAAAACAGTAAGAAAATGTAAAATACTAGACTTACTCAAATATTAAGAGCGATTCATAAATATGGAATCAAATTCCTATAGAAAAAGCAAAAGTACATTTTGCACTTGTAAGGTCAGTTATAGAAAAACATACTGTTTTTTTTTTTTAATTTTTGAAGGCCTTTCTTTCATCAGAAACTTGAAGCTTCCTCAATAGCACGCAAAAATTCCCAGCCTGTTTTACTATTACCAGACAAGACATATGCCCAAGACTACTCTATATGTGTGATATTTCAGCCATGTTGGAGGCAAAAGGAGTTCTGCCATTGATTTTTCACTGAAATCTAAAATGCTACTGCCTTTGCAGTCTATCACATTATATGGGTTAATGTAGCACAAGGGATTGACAGCAATTGTTGCCAGTTTCAGCAACAAAGATACTCAAGATTCACAGGATGGCATCCAGACCACTGATTGCAAGGATGCTAGAAATTCCTATCAAATATTTCTTCTGGAAAAGACAGGTTTTTTTATATCGGAAGATTAATAATTAGAAGTGGTAAGTGGAAAATTTATTTCAGTGTTCAGAAGAAAGTGAAATTAGAGAAACAGAAGGTTAAAAGAGCCTCTACCTTGCCATTAGAGCAGGAAATGCATTCCAAATAGTTTCAACATTAATTTAAATTATGCTTTGGGGAAAAGGCACTCTAAAAAACTGCAAAAAACCTTGTTACACTTTACCAGCTGTTAGGAAGGAAAGAGGCTTAACAAAAATCCAAAAGTATGAAATAAAACAAAATGAAACAAAAAGCAATGAAAACATTGTCTTTTGTGTCTGAAAGTAGTTGGTCGGAGCAGGGGAATGCTTGATAATCAGCCTTCCAGTTACCCTCTGCTCGAGCACAGCCAACCGGCATGCAGTGTCATTTCCCAACTATGTCTAGACAATGCCACTCCGATCTGATCCTGGAGCAAGAAAGCAGAGGAAAAGCTGTCCATTAAACACACTAAGCATCTACAGGGCTTAGCAGAAATCAAATTCACAGTAGGAAATTCAAACTCTCCATTGCTTTTGTGTCTTCAATTAACCTTTGTTGATCCTTTGCCTATCCTAGATCATATGGGGAAAAAAAAATACCAAAAAAAACCCCCACATCTGTATCTAGCAGTCAGGAATATTCAAATATAGCCTAGAAAAAAATGGAAAAATGGGAGGTTTAACTCTTTTCTGCTTTAGTTAATCTGAATTAAACCTCTCAATAATAATATATTTACAATGCCTGTTTTTAACATTGACATAAACAGCTTATAAGACCTTGTCTATTATTTCTGGTTTCTGTGGGGACTACATATTGTCCTCAATAGTAAACAGGATTAAAAATTGCAAGTAATCTTTTCAATAGCATCTCCACATTCCTCTTCCTTACAACATTGCAGCTAAGATTAATATAAACTATTTAGAGGAAATAGATTAGGGAGAATCATATTAAAGGAACACCTTTGTCCTCCATAGAAGTCACTATTGTCAATGAGGGTATTTTAATGGGAAATTTCTGCTGAAACTTTGCTATGGGGAGAATATGATACAATGGTTGCTTCCTTCAAAGGCTCTTGAAACCTATAGCTTCTATATTTCGCAACATCAGAAGTAGAATTGCTTTCCCATATTTGTTTCATAATTAATCCTTTTATGGAAAAGCAGGTCTTTTACATTTTAAAATAGCTATTTTAATTGTTTTTTCTTTGAATAATTGCAAACACACCATTATGTTCAACCATTTTTGAGCTGAAACACTTTTCTCCAACTTGATGAATCAAACTGAAATTTACCTTAATTCTGATGTTTGAGCTGTACCTTTCCAAGGGGCTGCCGTACTGAGGGTTGTAGGCTGGGTACTCCTGCTCAGCAGGATCACCCTTGCATGTTGCAGCAATCTGCACAATACACAGTGCATGACAATCTGGGCATTGAACTCTATTCCTTAAAACAAAGCACAGAAACTAGGACTTCCAAGAGTGGCATTGGTAGCACGTGCAAACATTACTTTCTATCCAATTAAATTTAAGTGAATATACTTCAGAATGATAAATGTTTCATTCCTCTCAGAAAAGTAGAGGGAAAATATACAAAATGTCTCTCCAAAATAAAAAGATGCAAGATATAAGACTGTAGCAGGAAAAAAAAAGCCTTTTAGTCAATGGACAAAATAAATTGCAGCCTCATGACTTTTACTGTCCTTAATTATGACATGCTCCTCAGGTCATCTCTAGCGTCCAGCACTCTGGGGACACGGAAGGCTGGCACCATTTATTCCTCACCCTCCCTTTCTTACATATTTTGTTTAAAAATGAGTGACTATGCAACATGCGCCTACCATGGCAAAGTAAGATATTTGCAGAAGGCCATATGAGATATCTTACTTTTCTTTTTCTGCTTGCATAGGCTTATTGTCTGAACTACAATCTAGTCCCAAATATTCTGAAATAATGTTGAAGTCTCATGTAATATTCTTCACTCTCAGCTCTTCTAAAACAGGCCCTGAAACTCCTGTGGGATTTGCACAATTGTCAGATGTGCTCTGTCTAGAATGTGTGGTTTCAAGATAATGAATATTCATGCCTGGGTTTCTTTGCACTTTAGTGAAACAACAGAGAATTAAACTGGCAAGGTTTCTGGTTTCTGATGTCCTCAGAGGGCATAATATTTGTCCATATAGTGGCAGTACCAACTTAAAAAAAGAAAAATATTAATGCATAAGGATTGGGGTGCTGAATCTTTGGGTCACTTCAGTGAAGCCATCCCCTGACTGGTTGCCTTCCTATGCCCAAGGAGCTAGAATTTCATAACTGTTTTAAAGCCTGATACAGTTATTTCAGAGTTGTGGAGTAAAACTTATCAAAGTTTTTTCTCAAAAAAAAAAAAAAAAAAGAATATGCGTTTTCAAGGTTGGAATGTATTTTGAACCTGGCAGCTTTGACAGTCTATGGTTAAAACATAGTGCAACAGGAGAAAATGAATTTCCAACCCTTAGAATGATGTTTGAGACACAGAGCAGAAACAAGCAAGTCTGCATAGAGGCTGATAAGCTTCCTAAATCCTGCAGGGTTTCTTGTACATCACTATCTTTTTAAAAGGTTCATTTAAGCAAGTAATTTAGGGTTGTGAGCTTTTTTTTTTCCACTCTAGATATGTGGTCTGATGAGCTTAAACAGTAGCACAGTGCTTCATGTCTTTAGCCACACCAGCTTAATCCTCTCAACTCATAAACACATGCAATTCATCCAATATTGTCTGTTTTTTTAAAAAAAAAAATATTCAGAAAGAGTGACAGGAATTCTGTTCTTGCTAACCTCTCTTCATCTTCTCATTGACCCTTATGCTAGTTTTGTCTTTCTCCTGACTCTAAGTCGTGTAGGTTGGGAAACATTTTCTTTGTTAATTTACTCTGTATAGTACTTAGTACACAGGGGCTTTGTTGCTAAATCTGGAATTGACTCTGTGTAAGACTGTACTTAGTCCTTGCTAAGAGTCACACGACATTGCTGGCAATATCACAAGGCAGGCTGGAGGCTAAACATGCTGCCTGTCCATCTGGCCCTTGGGACTATATGCAGACCACTCTAACTAATATTTTGGGAAGAAAATATTTGGAACACATAGTGCCTACAGTGTCCTCCAAGGCATATTTATCTGCTGGATGATGACACCTAGACTCTGTGCAGCCTCTGGCTATCAGATCTATCTTGTCACTAATGATGTCAGGCAGACGAGAGACATCGGAGTTTTCCCTGTGGGAGCCCAAAGCCCTGAGGACATCTGCAGGAAAAGCAACCAACATCTAAGTGACATGAAAGCAGGATGAATTCAAGAGGTTTTTGAGCACTGCTAAGATGCCTGAGTTTTGCTCTCAATAGTTGCCAAGAATAGTTTCTCCTAAGGGTGCATTGTCGTGTGCAGTGTCAACATTGCTATTGGTCACAAATCAGATTCCTCTCTTGGGTGCTGGACAATCACCACTGCTTAGACCAATTCAAAAGAACCTGTGGAATTGGCTCAAACCTGCACTCATTCATTCCCAACGGGGTGGATGATGACACTTATCAGCAAGGAAATAAGTGAATGAGGACAAGTGAATTCATCCAATATTAAGTGTCTGGGGCACAAGATACCAGAGAAATATTGGTTTTACTACATTATGTAAACTGAGATAGGAATATAGTCCTAATGGACTGTAAGCATGGGCACTTCCTACTTCTCTGTACTGCTGAAGTGGCCTCCTCCTGGCATTTCCATCCCCACTTCCCTTCTTCCTGAAGACCTCTGACTATGCAATTAGAACAGTTGTCAGAGATTTTGGTGATATGATAGAGGTAAATGGCATCATATGACACAGAAGTTCTGGGTGTAACCATCCAGTATGTCTAGAAAAGATTCCCTCTTTAATCATAGTAAAAAGCAGAAGTGAGACAGACAAGGCTATTTGTGCATTTTATTACAAGCTGCAGGAAACTCCAAACTTTCGCACTTAAAACAAAGCACATTGCTTACAGATGGTGTCTAAACTAATGGTAACCTGGGAGAACCATAGTAGTATCTACAAGTTACCACTGCAACAGCTTATTGGTATCTTCTGGGAGTCACATCAACATATAATACTGAATTTGACTCTTACTCCAAGATCAGTACCAGTTTATTATAATATTAGGTAGTTTAATAGCAACTAATTGACCTTTCTGCTACTTTGTATGCTCTGAATTGGGCTTTACTTAGCCAAGAATAGGACTCATTATCTGCCTTATCATGTGACCAAAATATAGCTTTGTAATATTTTTCCAACTATCTTTCTAGATGTTTTTTCTATACCTGGACTGTATAGAAAGGACAATACATGCTAATGAAATACTATGTTGGTATTTTGTATGGAGAGTTAATATTTAAAATTTTATCAATCATTTTGTCATATATGAAATAGTATCGCGAAGCCAAGCTTTTGTTCCTCAAACATTTGAAAATTTTCTTATAGCTCATCTCAGAGAAGATCTATCACCTGTCAAACAAAAGAGCCATTCTTGATTTAGCAGTGAGGCAGCATTAAGTTTGTATGCAGAATAAGGCCACATAAAATATTACTAGCCTGGACTCTACACAAATATAATACAAACCTCTGGCAAAATTACTTGTCCAGGCTCAAGAAAAAAAGGTGCAAATATTTTACATTCCAGCTAGCAAAACTATCAACCCATGACAATCAGTGTGAAATGTAGAAACTGTCATCCTGAAAAGTCATTGCCTAATGCCCTGTTCTCTTTTGATGCAGCAAAAATGCATCCTTTTGATCTACTGTGTAAATCATTATTGTAGACTGTTTGAGTAGTTTATTCTTTGTCAGAACCAACATTTCAGGGGATGCTCATGATCCTTTAGAGGATGTCAAAACTCTGAGCAGATTTAGGTTGCTGAAATCATATTGCCTTTGAACGCCTACATCAGTAAAGTTCCCACAGGCTATGTCCAGTCCAGTCCATTGTACCAGATTTTTTAGTGTAGCTTTGTGCTGGAACAAGAAGTGGGAGAGAATAGCAGTTCCAGGGAGGACCTGAGCCACAAGAGCTGCCATCTTCTGCTGTCACCTCCGTGCATCTGGGACTGTAGCCCCCGTAACATGCTGCTTTCCCGTCACTACACTGAGTAGCTCATAGAAGAGGCCACATTTCACCTTAACGACACTTACAAAGGTACACAAGCATTCTGGAAATGCAGTCCCTATACTCAGGAAAATTATTATCAGCTCTGGAGTGCAAAGTATTTTGCCTTAGCGTAAAGGGTGAATACATGAACATGAGACTCACATCCAGTTTTTGATCTATTAGTCACAAGATGCTACTGACTTGAAAAAAGCAAGCTGGCAGGAAAAGACAGGAGGCATATGGAGCTTAGCCTCTCTGTGTCAGACACAAATCCCAGGGATTAGTGAGAGAGAGCTATTTCTTCTTCCTAAAAACATTGGTGTGTGTATATATATAGCAAAACATGTGAATATATGCTACTGTTCCATGTTTCAAAGGGGACTGTTAAGATTTAGGTAAATAATATTGATATGTGTGAAGACAATAAATGTTATATTTTATACACAAAGTTTCTATTACCATTTTGTTAGAAACCTGAGGAAATATTTTTCAATACTGTCCTTTTTCTCTTTACAAGATGAGCCCTTGCAAGCCACGCTGCTAAGTGAAATTACTTGCAGGGACATGTAACTTGTTTTTAAAATATAATACAACATTTAGATTCATATTTTCTACGAAAAGAACAAACTGTCCTTCATATACAATGAGTGACAACTCTGTAAAATTTCACTATGAATTTACTTAGACTAATACAAAGATCTGTGAATATGATCAAACAGGAATTTGACTACACCATAGAAAAATTTACAGAAGCTAAAAGCAATTAATGAAAAAAAAAAAGCAAAGCAAAGTGACTTATCTAAAATCTATAGAAAGATGTAAAATATTCTAAAAAATTACACGTGCAAAAGAGCTGAAAGCAACCAGGACTGATATTTATTGCCAAATTGTATGAAAGCACATAACATTCAGTTATCAGCTGTAAAATCCTATCCTGCTAAGCCTGAGAATGGTTCTATAGTACTGACAGTTTTTTTAAGTCCTGACCACTATAGCTAAGACTGAATGCAACAGGATTCAGAAGCACTGAGTTATTCTGAAAAATCTTTCAAATTTTGTCTCCAAAAAAGCAAAGTATTTAACTCTACAGCAATAGACAAAAATTGCATTTGTGTTTTTATCAACAGTATAGCGTAGGAGTTTCTTGACAAATCATGAAATGACTTATGCTGTATAATCTCATTAAGAAATTCGTCTTTAATTTCATTTCTCTATCTTTAATTTTGTTTTATGTGAAACTTTGAAAAAATACTTCTATATGTAAAATCTACATACAGGATAAGGCACAGAGTAATAATGCCTTTGGAAGTCAGAAGACAGTGTATAAAAAAGGAACAACACACACAAGATACCTGAGTCTCAGATGATACTGTTATCTCAAGCAGATATGCCTTTCCCAGATGACAGCTTCTTCAGAGCTGTCTGATTGAGCTCTTGGCCCAGAGCTCAGACAGATGAGCCTAGAGGTCATTCAGACAGCGTTTCATCCGCACTGAGGCACTACGCAGCTTCCCAAACTTTCAGTTCCTTCTTTCCTGTGTCCCAAATGTGAGACCAGCAGGTGAAAGCGACTCCGATTCAGTGGAGGTGGTAAGTGACACTCACACAGAGTCATCTGTGCATCCTCCTCTTGAACCCTTATCACAAAGGCTCCTTGAATCAGCTTCATAGCTAATTTACAAAGGAAAAAAATGCATTTGCAAAAGGCACTCGCTTGTTATCTCAAGAGAGTTAGTAATAGACAGGCTACAGTTTTAGACAGATTTCCTACTGTTGGTGTACACAGATTGACATTTTTTTGTACCTCCTATAAACTTTCACACATGGGACTTGTACGCATTCCCGTGAAAGATCAGTACAGGTGGCTGTATCTCCTACTTTAACACTGTGCTCTTTTCTGGAATTTAAAACATGGACTTTCTGACTTGGTACTGTCAGAGGGTACTAATAGGAAGGTGATGACACAGGAATGCTTCCTCGCTGTCTGCTCTTGTGATGCATAAGCCCATCAGCTCTTGGCAGGCATACTTGCTCACTGCCGGCAGCTCACTCACTGCCTTTACTATGATCTTTGCTGGAGTTCCTGCAGATACCCATATGGCTTGGGCTGCTGCCGTATGCTACTGCTTTGTGTGGCTGTTGGATGACGGGGTGAAGAAATGTTCAGCTGTATTTAGTAGTGTTAGGTCTTACATGCCTTTGGTTTTGGCCAACTACCTGCTTAGCCTGGTGTCTCCTTGGCTTCCTACACATGTCATGTGATGGTCCAACTGTATCTTCCCTTTTTTTGGCTGTTTTTCTCAACAGATATATTCCAACACAGGGCTTTGTAGATGTCTTAGTTTAACCCCGCTCAATACTAATCTGCATAGTCTCTCACTCACTCCCCCCACCCTCCAAGGGAATGAGAGAGAGATAATATAACAAAAAGGCATGAGGTTTAAGATAAGGACAGGGAGAGATCCTTGAAGTTAACCATATGGGCAAAACAGACTCAACTTAGGGAAAAACTATTTATTAGTAGTAGTAAAACCAAAACAGGATAATAAGAGAACAAAAACAACTTCCCCCCCCTCCTCTCTCTTCCCAAGATCAACTTCATTTCAACTCTCTCTACCTCCTTCCCCTTCCCCAAGTGACACAGGGGAAGAACACGGAATGGAGATTGTGGTCAGTTCATCACATGTCACTTTATGCTGCTCCTTCCTCCTCAGGGGGAGAACACCTCACATTCCTCCCCTGCTCCAGCATTGGGGACCCGCGGGCTACAGTCCTTCGTGAACTGCTCTGCTGTGGGTTGTTTTTCCATGGGGTGCAGTCCGCCAAGAACAGGCTGCCTGCCCCAGTGTGGGGTCCTCCACGGGCTGCAGGTGGATCTCTGCTCCTCCGTGGGCCTCCATGGGCTGCAGGGGGACAGCCTGCTCCACCATGGGCTGCACCATGGGCTGCAGGGGAATCTTGGCCAGGAGCCACATTGCTCCTCCCCCTCCTTCTTCACTGACCTTGCCATCTGCAGCTGTCCCTCTCACGAGAAATTCTTCACAACAGGCTGGCAGACGCCTCTCAGAATCTCTTCACATCTCATCTCTTCACTTCTTGCAGCTGGGCTGGGCCGAGTCGCGCCCACATGGCTGCCTGGTGGGAGGCCAGAGGGTGAAGGCCACAAGGCCCACAAGGCTCACGCCTCCCCCTTTCTGCCCCCTGCTTCTGCTTCTTTGCTTCTTCTTCTTTCTTTTTTTTTTTTATTTTTCCTCTTCTTAAATATGTTATCGCAGAGGCGTTATCACTGAACATTCTGTCACCAATTGGCTCAGCCGTGGCCAGCAGCGGGTCCGCCCTAGGCCCGGCCAAGTCCGCCACACAAAGCGGAAACGTCTAGCAGCTTCTTGCAGAAGCTGCCACCATAACCCCCCATTAAACAAAAACAACACAGTACAAAACTATTTTTCATATAATGTTGATTTTAAGTACTTTCAATTATTTTTGGAAATATAAAAAATGTTGCTGAAGGAAATGGAAAATAGTATTTAACAGAAAATTTCATCACGGCAGAGAGAATGAAAAATAGCAGCTATTCCTGACAAATGTATGTATGGTTAATTATTCATCAAAGCAATGCATCTGAAGTAAGCAGATAAACAAACTGAGCTTACCTATCATCATAATTTTAGAAACACCGAATACTACTTCAGAAGCACATAAATAACACTTCACACTACCCACAAAGTTTAATACCTTGCCATATTTTGATTAATATAAAACTACTGCATTTATTAATCATGAGGTTTGAGCAAGTTCCACATCAAATTCAAGTAGCTGAAAGCCAAGAGCCATCATAAGGCAAATTAGCATGAGTAAATAATGAGTACTATACTGTGACAGTCAGAAGGAAAAGAACTCACTGGTCTCTTAACAGCAAGAGGTTTCCCAGATAGTCCAGAATGACTCTACAGTACATCTAAAACTAGTAAATAATCTGCCATATGGTTTTAGGTCAAATAACAAATCCCTGGAATCAGTCTGTTAGACCCTCACCCTGCAACACACTTCCCTAGATGTCATCTTGGACCCTGGAAAATTTTCCCAAAAGACAGTTTTCCTAAAGAGGCTGATAAAATTTTCATGAAAACTTTTCTGTCCGACTAATTGATTCTTTCTAACAAAAAAAAGCTTAATCAGAAAATTTCTGTTCATTTCTACTTACAATAAACATATACAACAATTCATAACCCAAGGCAAAAAGAAATGGAGAATAGTATATTAAGAGAAATACGACTTCTTCTGCTTATTTTTCTTGGGAAATCTATTTTCATCTGAAAGAAGATGGAATTATTCTGGTATTCTGAAGTTTTAAAGTCCTGTTCAATATAGTCATATATATATATATGCATGTGTATACATAAAATTTAAAACTTTTAAATTTATTTTCTTCTCTTTACGTTTGCTTAAAACTGTCATTCTTTGTGTCTGAGGATGTCCGTTGCATAAAGTCTCCAAAACACTATATTGGCAGCAACATTTTTATTTATTTCTTTCATTTATTTAGAGATTATATGGCTATGTATGTGCCCCTGAGATTGAAGGCAATAGCTGGAGTTCACAAGCAATTTTAAAGTCAAAATATTTAGAAAAATGCAAGAACATGGCCCATCCTTTCTCATTTTACATTTACATCCAAATAGGCATTCTACGCTATAAAATAAACTACATATTAATCAATCAACTATTATCAGAATATCTTGGCTGTGGGATTTTATTTGGTATCTTATCATGAAGATTAAATACTAGTAAAATAAAGTGCAGACATTCTTTATTTTCTTTCAAGCCCAACTCATCAAACATATCTAGATACAGTATTGTCTTAAGATACAGAGAGAGGTTATTTGTCCCTGTAGTGAGATGATAGTGTTTAGGTGCATGTCAACCTCTAGGCTGAAGAGGAATAAAAAGAATAGCTTAAAATGGCAGAAAATAAGAGAAACCACCAAGAAACAATTATACCTAGGAACTTATTTCCCAGGGATGGGAGAAAGCAGTAACAAAATACCACCTTCCAAGTAGCTTAAAATCACCAGAGGAAAGTGGACAGAAAAAAAAGAAAGAACAGCCAAAGCTAGTTTTACCATTCTGTGCTTCAAAATAAATAAGTCATTTTATGATAAGTTTCTTAAATATTTTTGTTAGCTTCACAACATGCAGCTGTTTAATGAGTGATGACTTCCATAATATTCCTTACTGCAATATAGTCATCAGACTGCAACAAAGAGCTATGGAGAAGAAAAATAGTCACAGAAAGATGAAAAATATGCATGTTTTGTGAAGGGAGACTATTAAAAAAAATAAACAAGGATATTTGCATATCAGCACGTGTCATGCTTTCCTTTTTTTTTTATTGCTTCATCTAAATTAGGATTAGAAGAAGGGCTAAAATGCAGATAGACAAACAGGCTTCTAGAAATCTGTGTGTGCTTAAAATTATCTTAGAAACTGTATGAGCTGTTGTTAATTTGTTGAAATCCATTAGCAAAAAACGCAAAGTCAGGTCCTCATATACATAACCCAGCATATTTCCTCTGACTTTTTGTCTTCGTTCTGTGAACAAACTGAACAATGATCTGCAATGAATCCTCAGGAGATGAGCTGTTGAGTGTGCTTTCACGGTAAATGCATAATTATTTCATTTCTTCCCAGCAAAACCATATATACTTATGTGTATTGTAGTGTTAGGAAAGTGCACATGGTTGTTGCAGCTAGTTGGAAGGAATTCAAATATCTAAGCAAAGTGCACCTTCCCTTTGTGTGAATTTTCTCTTTTTGCTTGTAGCAGACAAAAGCATATCTTCAATAAATGTGAATGTGAATGAATAATTGAATTTTCTTCCTTTTATTCTGCTCATTCTTCCAGAATTTTTTTCTTTGAGATAAAAAGCTACATTCAAACTCATATTTTGTTAAAATAAAAGACAACTTGGGCAATAGTGGCAAATGTGCGTGAGTGGGTAGATTGTAATGTTCAGATAGGAAGTATCAAAAAGCAGATAGGGTGAGTGCTGTTGCTTCTTTTATTCTTTTCCCAAGATAGCATATATTAAACTTACATTTTCATCTTAAATGTTCTGTTTTGCCAGGAAATGGCTTTTAAAAAAAAAAAGTAGTTTATATCACTACATGGCTGTATTTTACTACAATTAACAAATCCATCAACTAGATTTCAAGCTACCCTCATAAATTTGTTAGTATTATTTAATTGTTTGAACAATGCAAAATTTTCTTTCAAAAGAAAACATAAGAACAGATGGGGAAAAGGATTAAGAATTGTTATTGACAGTAGTCCAGGCTTTTGACTTTTCTACATTATTTACCTGTGATTTTTCATCTCTGATAACAAAGATTCAACATTACTGTGGAGACCAAATATCTTTGCAATTAATCTACTTTCCTCAAAAATTTAGACTTCATCCATTTTACCCACTGAAGGGTGAAACTGAGAAGTGAAGATAGTGCAGTCTGGATCAAAGAAATAATGGCGAAAAATTATTCTCTCTTTCCTGAGGTATCCCTTGAAGCGTGCATGCACATTGTAAAGCAAGATAAATCAGGAAAAAAGGGAAAGTAAAAAACTAGCCTCAGGCAGCCTTATGATTTATATAGGTTTTATATATGGCTATATTTTGTTCTGTTCAATGAAAGATTAAAAGAGTACAAAGCACTTGGCATTTCAGTTGGTTGTTCTTTGTATGATTTTTCCCCACCACCATTCCCCACTCAAGGGAAAGGAGCAAAGGTTGGACTTCTGGAGGTATAACTCAGGATAAGAGGCACTGAAAGCTAATCTGAAGAGAAATTTCAACAGAATTATTCTAAAGAGTGCTCAATGCCAGCTTTTTCTATAAGCAATTCAGGCACAAAGACGAGGAAGAAATCTTTCTTATTGTACCCAGAGATGTCACAGCCTCTTTGATCATTCTTATGTCAGTGCTGAAAAATCATAAGAAAAATTTAAAACTGACAGCTACATGGTTTAACATATAGTCTTTATTTGACTGGTGGGATTTGAATGTATGGAACTGGACCTTTTTCTTAGAGGATGAATAATCTGATGAGAAAAACAGGAGAACTTTCAAAACATAGAAGCCAGGTTGCTGTCATATTCTCTCAATCTTTCCATTTAGAATTTTAAGAAAAATGTCAGCTTAGTAAAGCTCATTAAAAAATACAGGCAGCAGTGAAGGACAACACAAGTGGTAGAGTCTCATGTTCTGCACTTCAGTGAGTTCACAGTTGTGCCTGTAGCTACCCTTGTTTCATTAATACAGCAGATAAAAGAGCTGGAAAGAGATCTCTTTCCTAATCTAAAGACAAGGTTATGTGAAGACATTAGCTTGCTTGTGCATACCTCTAAGGTTTTTTCAAGCTAAAATTATGAAGTTGAAAATATCAAGCTAAAATTTAACTCCTTTTCCTGCTATTCATTTTACAACGGTCTAATGAGGCATTTTGCTCCAGTAGCTTTCATCCAGCTCTTCAAAAGGAGGTGTCTTGGCAAACCTCTGTTAAAGGAACAATGTGAGACAGTACACACTCCGTTCAGGGAAAAGCTGTAATGGTATAATAACTGCCAGAACTACTTCTGTTTGGGTACCAGTGAAAACTGCTATTAATTCTACTTCTGACTAGATAAAAAGACACAGGAAGTCTTTTCCCTTCGTGTTTTCTTTTTAACTTCTGAATTTCCCACTCTTGAAAACTAGCAGTCTTGCACAGTTGGATCCAACAAGAACCTTGGTACGTGAGCCTGTTTTCCAGCAGCTGAGAACTATTCGGAGGGACATAATGCAAGCCAGTAGCGTCGTGAACAGTTGAGCTTATCAAATTAATCCCTAGCAAAATAAGCTTCAAGCAGAAACACTAATCTCTGTATATCCTGGTGGTTACTGTTATTCAAAATAAAATAGAAAGATACACAGGTACTACTAATGTTCAGAATAATAGCATGACAGAAAAAAAAATCTGTCTGTATCATCACTTAACCTACAACACAACTGGTATGGTCACCTTAGAAACTCAGACAGCTAGAAAGTGAACAGTAAACTGATTTTTTATAAAATTGAGACGCAAAATTATGGACAGGAAGAACACAAGTCTATAACGCTACCTACTGTCCACTTGCCCCTGCTGTAATACCAGTCATTTCCTGCTAAGTAAGTTTTTAGGACCTGTACAAGGGTTAATCCATCGCGAAAGTTGATTCAGTTCCACTTGTTGTTGAGCACTTGTGTCCTAGATGGATCTGATCAGAAGAGGTAAGTGGCACAGAATAAGACAAGAAGAGACAGAATGAAGGATTGCAGACAGGTTGGGATTTTTCTTTTTAGGAAGAATTGATGTGAAGTGAGATGTTCTTGAAGAAAAGCAATAGGCTCTTTCTAAAGAAAATCAAAAGAATAATTTATCCATGCATCTTCTTAAAAGAGATCTGGAGAACTACCCATCGTGGAGAATAGGGCAGAACAGAAAATAGTGGAGTAAAACAGAATGGTTAACAGGTTCTTCTCCTGCACTCAGAGCCTGAAAAAGGGCTACATCAGCAGATTAACTTGCTGCTTCTCTGATGTTTGAGGGCTAAAATCTGTTAGAGAAATGGAAAGGTTCGTACACTGCCTTCTTTGAGCTGTAACTAGGAAGAATAAAAGTCCATAAATATTGAAAAGATATTTGGTTTTTAACTAGCTTAGAAAAGGAAAGTGTAAAGCTTGGTAATAGTTTGGGCTGATGGAAAATAAAGGTAGTGTATATATCCTCAGATTATACTTATCTGTCTATCTATCCATCCAACCATCCATCCATTCATCCATATGTGTATATACACCTACATATATACACACACACACACACCTGCTATGTGTCCTCAATTGAAAGAACAAGCAGTTGAGAGACTCTGTTTGTTGAGAAGGAGCAGTTCAGGCATTAATTTTATCTTCAGTTCCTGTGGTGTCCCAACTTTGAAGTGAAAATGCCCTCACTTATTACTATAGAAACACGAGAGGCTCACAGTATGATGACAACTCATTTACATAGCTCAGATTTCTAAAAAAGAATTATTTTTTTAATATCTGCATCTATATGGAAGGGAAGCTGAAACAAGGACGGGAAGGTGAGCATGCCCAGGCTTTTGTCCCTGTAAGATGACCTGTAGTGCCACCTTAAGCTATATCAAGAGTTTTTTATGGTGTGGCTGTCCCGAATCTTTACACTATCAGGTCACAATGACTTTCACCTACCTGGCTTGTAATGAGTCTACTTGCTATATTCAGATTTCTCACAGTTTGCAGACCTATGCCTGTGATGGCTTTTTTGTTTTGCTTTAAATAAATGTAGGTATCTTAAAATTGAAATATCAGCCAGATATATTTGTAGAACAGCAAGTTTTATGGAGGATGAAACTGGGGAAATTAACATCTTTATATGACCACTGCTAACAAACTAATAAATTGTGTTGGTTTTGTTTAGTGAGGGGGGGCTACGGTGGCAGCTTCTGTAAGAGGCTGCTAGAAGCTTCCCCTTTGTCCAGTGGACTCAGCCCAGCCCAGCTGCAAGAAGTGAAGATAGGAAATGCAAAGAGATCCTGAGAAGTGTCTGCCTGACCTGATTGTGAAGAATTTCTTGTGAGAGGGACAGCTGCAGACACCAAGGTCAATGAAGGAGGGAGAGGAGCAATGTTGCTGCCAGCACAGATTCCCCTGCAGCCCATGGTGCAGCCCATGGTGAAGCAGGCTGTCCCCCTGGAGCCCATGGAGGCCCATGGAGGAGCAGAGATCCACCTGCAGCCCGTGGAGGACCCCACGCTGGGGCAGGTGGATGCCTGAAGGAGACTGTGGACCATGGAGCGTCCTGCACTGGGGCAGCCAATTCCTGAGGTACTGGACCCTGTGGAAAAGGACCCTGTGGTGGAGCAGTTTCACAAAGGACTGTAGCCTGTGGGAGGTACCCCACGCTGGAGCATGGGAGGAATGGGAGTTCTTCCCCCAGGGAGGAAGGAGAGGCGAAAAATGACATATGATGAACTGACCTCCACCCCCATTCACTATTCCCCCCATGCCACTTGAGGGAGGGAAGGAGATTAGAGATAATTGAATATAAAGTTATGCCCAGGAACAGGGAGGGGTGGGGGAAGATTGATTTGTTCTCTTTCTCATTATCCTGTTTTGGTTTTAATAATAAACAAATAGTTTTCCCCAAGTCAAGTCTGTTTTGCCTGTAAGGGTAACTTCAATGATCTCTCACTGTCCTCATCTTAAACCCTGAGCCTTTTTGTTATATTATCTCTTCCCCATTCCCTTGGAGGGTGGGAGGACTGAATGAGAGACTGCATAGCTTGGTCCTGAGCAGGGCTAAACTATGACAGTGTTTAAAATGACCTTGATTAAAATATCAGAGTGGCACCAGCCTCTGATTATGATGTTAATATCCAGGGAAGTATTTAAAAAAACCCAAGGAATGGATGCTTTTGAAACAGTAGATGAACCTAGCTTTAAAAAGCCCAGAAAGTACAGAAGATCAACCAGGAGCCGACATAGATATTGTGGTCTGATCTGCTTGTGAGCTCTGTTATTGGTGCTGAGAGGCCTGACACACCAAAAATGCTAATGAAGCCCTAGAGTAAGTACCTTCAGAGGCCAAAGATTGCTGTTGTATGTACACGATACCTGCACCCCTTGGTGCTTAGCAGCCATACTGTCTGTCTGGCAACCAGCTGCTCTTGTGTGGGTGATAATATAATGCCTTCCAGTTTCTGTTAACTTATTATACAGCAGCTCTCAATCCATTCCTACTGCCTTCTCTGTTTCAGCAGATTACACTTCAATCCATTCTCTGCCCAGCCTGTATGTGTGCCTGGGATTGCCCTGACCCACATGCAGGACCTTATTCTCTCCACTCCTGCTTTGCTTCTTAAATGTGTTCCTTTCTCTTCCTCAGTTCTTTGCAGCACTTTTTGTGATGTAGCAATGGTAATTTCTCCTAAAGTGAGCTCCAACACAAAAAATTCGTGGTCCAGTCAAAGGAAACAAGAATGCACAAGACAAATACGCTATCTATCTTGGCACATGCAGAAGCTCTGTAACACAGAACCTCCAAATAACTCCATCTGCAGTGGCTAGGTTAGGTGAGAATTTGATATAATCCATGGTGTGCATAAGAAAGCCCTGAGAATGTAATCTTGCAGTCCCAGAGGCAAGGTGTTTGTACTGTATTCTTGGCCAATAACAATTACAAAAATTCCCCAAAATAAGTACAGCTAGACAGATCACAAAAGGGCAGTTGTGGTTCTGCCAGTGGTTGCTCTGATAGGTGTCACGGAATCTGTACCACTATGTGCAAAATGGCTGAGGTTTTACTCAAGAAACCCATTCTGTCCCTGTTGCTGCTATGCTCTGGGTCTCAACTGGAATTAATAAGAGCAGCTGCACTAGCTGTATGTGTTCAATATCCTACTCATCAGTCTGCAAATATAAAACCCTACCTCCTTTCTGTCTGCAAAAGCTGACCATCTAAATCTCTGCTCTGAGACTTCTCTCAACCAAGGTTGTGTCCATTTCTTGACTATCTCTGATTTTTCCTTTACATTCCTACTGGAAATTTGACCTGTCCTTCAAAATGTTGTGTCTCTTCTCATCTCTCACTCTGCTCTCTATGCTTGCTCTGTATTTTCTTGTAGCCTAAATATCATTTATTTGGATCAACTATATAGTATGTTTTTCAAGACATCACTGTGGTAGGTGAGAGAGGTCAATGCAAGGTGTATTCTGGGAGTTAATATTCACTTACTTTATGCATGCATCTCAGTTCAACACTCCATAAGACTCTTTTTTGTTCAGTAAGCTCCCATTTGGCTTGCAAAAGCAGCATTGTAAATTGCATATCAGTGATTGAGGCTCTGAGCAACCTGATCTGGTTGGAGATGTCCCTGCTCCTTGCAGGGGGGTTGGACTAGATGGCCTTTGAAGGTTCTTTCCAACCCTAACCATTCTATGATTCTGTGATTTCGTATTACAGTGGTTTAAGCAGTATTACTTCCTTCATATACCAGTTACACATTTAATTTGGCTGGTAAACACAAAAGAGGTAAAATCAAATGCAATTAAAATAAAACAGTTCTGTGTACACTGTACAGTGAAGGTCTGTCCCTTTAAGCCATTCTCCAGAGACTTACCTTGGAACTTAAGTGCATATTGCCTAAATATTTAGTGCTGCTGTTTTGTGTTAATAAGCAACTCCACAGGCAAATTCACAACAGTTAGGATATGGACAACGTTCCTTGTGATATAAAGTCCTTCTGCATCTACTACCATGTGCACTGGGAAAGACAGTTCATGAGATCTACTTATTAACATGGAGGATCAGGTATCGTTACCTCTTTTGACTGTTCCTGTTTCTATTAATGACACACTTTGTAAGCTTACAAATCTGTTTCTGTATCTTCTTTCTTTTTTACCTGTCTGTGCAAAACTACAGAAATATGTTCAATATCTGACTTGTAATGGCACCAGAACATTCATATCTTTCTGAATCCCCACCTCTAATTAGTGTGAGTGCAAAGAACCCTAAAACTTTCTAAATAATGTTAAAGTAACACAAATTATTGCAGTGAGCTGGCAGTTGGAATGAATGGGAGTTTTTTTTATAATTAAGTCATCAGACAATGTACTCACCTTGTGATTAATATTCTTCGTGATGCTCACCTGAAAAAGAGATACTAACTTCCTCACTTTGGTTCAGCAAAGGTATGATTCTTTTTCCTTTTGCTATTTAAGACATGCTCAGCTCTTATTGATTCATAGGGAATATATTCAGGTACAAATATGTATATAAATAAATATAGGGTTAATGCTGAGGTCACGACTCATTTGGCCAAAGCATGTGAAATGCCTTTTTTCCCCCATATTCTTGGTTTATTTCCTGTGCAATATTCTAATAGTTACTGAGGATCTGACAGTTTTAGAAAAATGGAGGAAAAATTCCTGCTAATCACATACAAATTATGGATGTGTGTGTCATTCATTGTGTACGTTTGCTTTCTGTTTCTCTTGGCAATAGTGCCAGGCTTAGGCACTCTTTGGCTTTGCCATTCAGTGTGTCATGCATCAGCTGAGAGTGTGCAAGCAGAACTGCTGTGGGATGCTTCAAATTGTCATGAGACATCAGCACAACAGCAAGTATCTTGTGTACATCCAAAAATATACCTGCTCTCCTCTTCACTCCCAATAGAGACTGCAATAGATTTCTTAAATGTGCGTAAGAATTTGAAAAGCCATCTTAAATACGTGGAAGTACATTTTCACAGGAAAGGTAAGGATGGGGAATAAGTGTCCTGCTCCTGGGCTATTTTCTCAATTATTATACTCTCTTGGGCAATTAGCTGAAGGTACAAATTTGATCTATCTGTGCAGAATACTCAAACAGCTCATTACAGGTACAGGTACTTGCTTGTGAACTGGATTGGATTCTAGCTGTAGGTGCAAACTACAACTGTACTTCATTTTTTTTTTCCATTGCAAACTTTGCAGGTGCAAGTAATTTCTTCCAAAAGATATTAGATTGCATTCTGTTTAAATGTACTTGCAAACTACGCAAATATTTAAGGCTATATTGTCAATCACTTTGAAAATACACTTACAGATTCCCTCTTTTCATAGTAGTGAAATTACCATATCAATGACCAGCTCTTCATTATTCTCTTAATGATCTGGATTCTTGGTCCCTTCCAACCCTAACTATTCTATGACTCTATGACTCTATTTTAAAAGTCTTATTAACCAAATTTCTTTCCCTTTCCACACTGAGATATGTAAACTGGATTTTTTTAATATTAAAACTGTTACGGATGTTAGTATAGAAATTAAAACAGCATTTTCAAGGTATTTATAGGGGAGTTTGGGAGGACGAGAGCAAGTTTTTGTATTTAAACACATGATAAACACCTTCCTGGTTTTACTGACATGTTCTGAAGACTGGCGTCCAGAAGGATGGAAAAGATGGAAAGAGGAGGGAAAAAATGTAGTTTAAGGTCACCTTGTCAGAATTAACCTTCAAATAGCTCAATTATATGTACGCAAGTGATGTGCACATATAGTAATGTTTCAACGTAAAATTAAGGGTTAAAACATCTGAGCATAATAAAGATATTATTCTATTTAAAACAATATAAATAACCTTTCAGAAGCATCAAGCAAAGTATTTATACAGTATGATTTTAAGAGAAAAGGAGAATGCCAATGTATTATTCAGGTTGATTAGCAGAGATACAATCAATCTGGGAAATCAGTAGGAGACCTAAGAAAAATTCTGTTCTATTTATAGCAAGGGCTCCAGAGCAAGCTCTGCTCTTTTATATGAAGCAGCAAAATTGCAACTGCAGAACAAGCACTTTCTGGGATCTATGGCACTTGGCAGGAGACGGAAACTGGTTCAAGGCCAAAGAAATAACACCAAAGGTGCTGCTGTTGGGGAGAAAAGACAAAAAGCAAAAGGTAGCAATATATAAAAAAGTGTAAAAGCATGGGTAGCCTCTGAAAACTAATTTAAACCCAAGCATAGAGAAGTAAGTTACGATGGAAATGAAGTTAAAATGGGCAGGCATGACACAGGTTTTTGGACAAAGCAACAGACATCCAAACAGGCATGCAGCGTACTCCCGGCAGCAAGAAAAGAATATTCTCCTGGGCAAGGTGTCACAATATTTTCTGTCAGTGAACTGCTGATATTCTGTGTACAGATGAGGGATGCTGGTCTACAAAATTGTGGCTTCTGGGTGTTGTTTTTCCTGAAGTAAGATGCTAATGAAATGAGTGGCTGTTGGCTGACCTGAAAGCAAGTCTGAAACTGTAGAGGTCAGAGCCTGTATGCATACAGAAAAGGTTGTTCCTGATTCCACCGGACCTCAGAGGTTAAAAGTGGGGCAGAAATAGCACAAAATAACTAGATGAACAGGGTGCCACTCCAGCTTATAATGTTCTGATACAATTTTTTTTTTCAGTGTGGAAGAAGCCACATAAATCTATCCTCCATCCTTCTTGAATAAGATTAACAGATTTATTAGTCAAAATGTAATTGTTTGGGGGAATCAAGAAACGCATCTCAGATATAAGTGCACATATTGTTAATGCCATTGCCTCATTTAAGGTAGGTCCCAAATATAGAGTGCATAAATCAAAATTGCAAGGGGAAAAGATGCTCTGTTAGGATATCCAATCCAGCATTGTGGAATACTAAATGTATCAATGCATTAGGTGGTACTAGTCTGAGTATTTAAGAGAGCAATGGTCAGATAACTGTTGCTGTGGTGAGAGTTTATGTGGCAGACCAAAAAGGTTGCTGATGAGCCTTTTATGTTAAAAAAAGTTTTCACTTTTGGCCAGAAAAAGTTACTTCTACAGCTAGACACAACTTATTTTTCTGGATTTCTTTCTCGTTTCCCAAAAACCAAGTAAAATTCCTAGGAACATGGTTTCATATTTGGGTTCCCTAAGAAGCAAAAATAGAATTCCTAAATTCCAATGAACTAAAATCAGAAACAGTTAATTTTTGTCTGTCAGCCCAGAAAAACATATGGATGATCATATGATGCCTACTCTCATTAGCCAACTGAAATATGCACAGAATTTTGCAAACCTACTGCTCTCAAGCTGTTTCAACCGATCTAGTTTTATTTTATTGTGTCCTTATGATGGGAAATTTGTGTGGCTCTGGTGCTAGAAAAAATCAGTACTATAGCTCCACTAGGCAATTCTAATCCTGAGAAATCAATTTCCATCACTCATACACTCGCAAAAGTTTAATCAGACAAATAAAAAATGTGGAGACAAATTTACATTGTACTAACATCAAAGAGGTAAATTACTTTCAAGTTTTATCATCAATATTAAAATAGAATGTAGACCCATGATTTACTCCCACCTTGGCCTTGGCCCCCCCAGGTCACAATTTAAAACTCTGGTTCAGATGATGAATTTTACTGGTTTTACCTAAGCCTCAAAAGTGAGCTAATATGTTTTACTCCTGAGGCTTCAAGGAGAAATTGAATGTCTCAGGCATGTATATCCCTCTTAAATCTTTGCCTTAATGGAAGAAAATTGCTTTTTTTCCCCTTTTATTTTTTTTTTCAAACTGATAACTGTTTTTATTTCTTGTGTATTTACTGTATTTAGACAGAAGGGAAGTCAGTTTCCTGACCTAAGAAATGTACTGCTCTCCCAACACATGCGAGTGTTACCAGTGTATAAATGACATGGGTGCATGTTAGGCGATTCTGACTGTCAGTTGAGCACACACTATGCGGCTTAGATATATATTGGTCTGGTACAATCTTGAAACACAATGGAATAAAGTCTGCATGCAAGAAATGAATTTCTGACAGGATTTGTAGCTCTGGTTCCAAAATGCCCCTTAGGGTATGAGCTTCATTTAAAGATCACTTTGAAGTATTGACTTAATAGAACTAAATAAATGTCTAAATATATGAATTTGCTTTAAAGGCTTTGTGAATTTATGCCTTTAATGAATAAAAGACTTGAGCATCAGGGAAGAAGTTATAAATTGCAAGAGTTTAGAGTGTGCATGGAATGATAAAAGATACTGTGAAGAAGACATGAAGCTGTTTGCACACTAGTGCCATAAAAAAGCTTACATGATCAATGACAGGTATAACTTTACAAGTCATTTATAGTAAATTCTGGATTTGATATGGTGCTGTATGAAGAACCACGTCACAGATTCAAAATGAGTGATGCAGTCAGCTAACCTGATGATCACGCCACTTGTTTTATGTCGACTATGATTCGTTTCTGTGTCATATAATGAGACAGAGAACACAAAGCAGGCTCCACCATCATTGTCTGTCCTAGGAGGATCTTTGTCAGTCTTCTCTACCAAATTGTGTAGGTTGTCTTCTGTGTGTTCCTCTGTGTACAGTGCATGTCTGTCTTAGAGATTACATTGATTTATTTTTAAGATATATCTAGTTATTTCTGGCTTCTAAAAAAATTTAGAGGAAAAAGTATTTAGTATTTTGATAAAAATGGATGCATTTTAAAATACCCTACATTAACTACATAGTGTTTTCAGCTCTACCTTTATTTTTAGATATCTTCATCTTTTATTGTGTTAAAGTAATTGCTCTGGATTTAAGTTCATAGGTTCTTTTTTTTTTTAAGTTGTAGATTTTTTATGATCAACTGAAACTGCTGCTTTGGCAATTCAGACATTATTTTTCTTTGGTTATTATCAGAATTCACATTACTAGTGAAGAAAATGAATGGTCCAGTGCCTTTTCCTTCTACCATAATACCTGAGCTGAGAACTGCTTTGTAATTAATTATTAGCTCTGTTTGTGCAATTCTAGAAGAAAATATTTTCTGCTAGCCTATTTTTCTGTCACCTTTTAAAAGAGCAACCTTATGCAATTTTCTCTTAAAGATTTCTTCTTAAAGATTTCTTATTAAATTTAATTTCTTCAAAGAACAGTTTTGTTTAGAAAATCTGAATCTAGAAAACTTTTTAAGGCAGGCATTGTCAGTGTTGTATGAATCTCTGCTTTTTATCATACTGAAATCAAGGGCAACACAGGCAGATGTAAGAGAATAAATTCTCACTGACATGATTTTCTGTTACTATAGACTTGTGCAATTTGACCTGAATCTGAATGTGAAACCTTTTCAAAGCTAATTATTTCTGTTGGTAGACTTTAAGCTTCAAGATGTTCCTGAGTGAATTGTGGTATGGAATGCCAAATACTTCACTAAAATCTAAAAGTTGCATATTAAAGGATTTTTGGTGGCTTTTTTAATCTGTTGGCCTTTTTGATATCTATGCTAATATTGAAAACCTGGTGAAGGTGTGGCCTTTCCTGTTGAAATCACAGCTTCTTATCTTTAACCAGTTGCCTTCTGTTTTTTGCTGGTTAATGTGGTGCTATGGTAAACCGGTTATCAGAGAAAGAAATAAAATATCTCACTAAATACTGCAGTAACTTAAATCACTCTTCTTTGATACTTAGTCCATGATGACGGCTTTTTGAGAGCTTTTATCAGTCCCATATTTCATTTAAAAGATTAAATATTTTAGCGATGAGTGCATCACCATAAATTTCCCACTGGCTTAGATTTACCTACAGATTTTCTTACGTTCAGTCTCTTTCTGCATGTATCATCTTTGTGGTGTGAGAAACTGTTCTATGTAATCGTGAATGTTTAATTTCCATTAAAACTTAATAGTTTCTTTGATGCTAATCTACATATAGCTCTTGGAAACATTTTATTATACTTGTTTTTCATTATCTCTGTAGTGAGGGTTTTTCTTTGTTTAATCTTCATAGACACTGTTATTGCTGTGAACTCGCTACTTAGAAATGGGAATTCATGCAGTATCTCACTATCATTTCTTTCAGCATTTTCTTCAGATTCCTTGCCACTGTTATCCATGTATCTTTTTATTTCCTTCCTAATTCTTCTTTGCATTTTTTCCAGTTTGTTTTTTTTTTTCTTTTTGTATAATTCTTCACCCACACAGTGCAGTTTGTCTGATAACCAGCTACTCTTATTGCATCACCTGTGATACAGATGTGTGTGAAAAAGATTGCGTCGATTTAATATTAATCTTTTATGTTGAAACCAAGTATTATATATTCTTTAATTAGACTTAAAATTGTTACTGTAAGTTCATATAAATTAGCTTTTAGCTATCAATTTTCTTGATTTTAATGGTGGAGTTTTTTTTACAATTGATCTTCAGTTTACCCATGTACAATTTATGCTAATTCAGATTTCAGGTCTTCTAGGGAATTAATGTGTATGTATGTCCTTCATAGCTGGACATAAATGGTCTTTTCTTTTTTCAAGGTATTTTAAGGATTTCCGAATTATTTGAGGTATCTTTATGTAGAAATACTGGTCTACTAGTTGTGTCCTGATAAGAAACAGAAACTACTGTTTCTTTCACTACTGTGCTGGGAGAGAAAAGGCCACTGAAATCATGCATTCCTAAGCATATATCAAAGAATAAAATACTGTTATCTAGGGTTAGTAAGTAATTATGAGTTTGATTGTAGTGGTCTTCTAGTCTGTAAATGTACATTACTGGAAATCTTGTTTGGATTTTTTGACTGTCTGATTCATAGTCTATGGTTGCGTCTACACTGCTGAGAGCAACATGGGATTGAGAGACTCCTGTTGGCTTTGAATGAGGAAGATGGTGGAAATTGTCTAGCCGTAGTAGCAGAGGGATCAGCACTGTCTCTGTCTACTCACTTAAAAACAGAGCAGAACTGCCATTGCAGAGGTATGATGTTTCAGTAGCTGAAATAATGTGATATTTCTATATCAGACTACAGTACACAATAAGCAACAGTCTTTACCCTGTTTTAGAAGTTGCCCTCTCTCTGATACTGTCTTTCAATAATTTTTACATTATTTATTAATTTTAATTTTAAATTGTTTTTAGCAGTCTTCAAATGCTGATGTTCCTGTATTCCAAGGGCTTCAAAGTTGCATGCATTCAGTGTTCTTCTTTCAAAACTTGTACCTGTCACAGAAATGCATCTGCATGGACACTTATTCTCTTCCCCTACCCACTTCCTTTCTACCTACCAGAAATTCAAGCTCTGGTAGGGTCCTCAAGGATTTCTTTCATGAAGTAGTGAGGGACTGCAGAAATAGAAAGGCTAAAGAGAACAATAATTTTTTATTATTAGTTAATCCTTCCCTTTTCTCCTCAAAAAGCTCTTTGTAGCTTACAAACAGTGTTTGCAATATAAATGACCAAACAGTTGCCAACGTAACAGCTAAAGTAGCCAAAGTCCTGCACAGAAGACAAGAACTAAGTGAAAAATCTTTAAATTAGGAAATAACTTAGAGTGGTTTCTGGTAATGCTATAGCCATTCAAGATGCTCACATTTTCCTCTTGAAAGGGACTGAATTGTACCAGTGCTCCACAAAAATGTGTGATTATGATCAGGTAATTTACTGAGTGAAGCACAGTAGAGGCAATGTACTTTCCCAGAGAAATTTATGAGTGCAAAGAATAAAAGAGCATACATATTTTTTAATTTTAAAACTTATGACTCTGTCATCAGATTGTTTTGTCTAACTTAAATAGTTAGGCAATTAAAAGTAAATAATTTCAGCGGGTATTCCTCACATGGAATGTCATACATTCAGTGTTTTCAAAATGTCATTATCCTGGGAGATTTGAACCTAATCATTTTGAAAAAGCTGTTAGTGCAATAGGAAAGATTATGATCATTTATTCAAGATACAATGTCTTGTCATTGCTTATATTACTGTTTCATTTAGGAGCTGTTGTCATAGATCAGAACTTCACTGTATTTGAAGCAGCATCACCATGGGAGTGACAGGATCCCAAGCTCCTACTCTCTTTCTGCCTGTTTGTTTCAGCACTGTGTATTTATATAGCATCTACTTAAATCATAGGTAACAATATGAAGATCTATTTTGCAGCAGAAACTGAAGTTGAAAGTGGTTTATTGTTAAAGTATGCTTGAATAATAAGTGCTTCTCTTGGATGCTCTGTTCTGTACAGCCCATAAGAGGCTGCTTCCATTCACTCTTCTCAAAATCATAGGTTATCAGAACTTTTAAAAATCCAGATCATACTGTTTTGAAATTAATATTTTTTAGATTACATCAAGCATCAACAGCACCATACTAGTGAAATGTTATTTTTAGTGACAGAACTAATGTACCCAATCTTACAACTGAGAATTTCTCCAAGGCAACTTTACCATATCTTGAATAAATAATATTTTGAAGTAATTTAGTTACTTAAAATTACCTAACTCAAGCAAAGTTAGTAAAATAAAAATACAAGCACATGTTTATAGCATTCAAAGCATACTACATTATCACGGATATATAGAAAAGGCAGAGGTGAAGACAGACAGACAAATGCATTTACATTATCATCATTATTCATTGTGTTTAATCAACTTATGGTAAACATATTAAAAGGATCTTTTTCTCCCTCATTTGTCTAACTTTCCATTTTCTTCCTAACAAAAATAGCTAGGGTATAATTTCTTTCAAATGCCTGCTTTTCCCTCTTGGCTGACAGCTGTAGCTGTTATAACCAATCTCCTCTTTTCACCTTTAAAGTCTAAATCTCTCACCTTTGCCTCTGGCTCTGACTGGGAACAGGGAGGAGCATTGCATTGACCTGTATTTGCCAGAACAATAAATCAGACATGATGTGAGCATATAAATAGATAATTGTCTGCTATATATTGTTGTCTCTTTATAGACCTGACAATAGTGAAACACTTCGGGATAGCTGACCTCTAACCTCTTCACCTTCAGTAAGCTCTAGCACTGATTCTGTCATTTGAGAAGTTACTGAACAAAACAGTCAAATGTAAATAAATCCCAGTTATTCTTACTTTTAGCTGGATAATACTTATATGAAATACAGCATAAAAATTGTGCACTAACTTTTTATATGATACCTAATTCTCAGAATTGTTCCCATTTTGTGGGTTCTGCAGTGTCTTAATAGAGCTTATTTTATCTGGGGGAGGAAAGAGGCTCTGGTAGTCAAAGGATATAGTGACCAAAAGCAGACATGCATGTGTATGCTAAAAAAAATGCCAGAGTGGGCAGCAGTAAAAATTGCTGGATGAGAATGGCCTTTAATGTTGTGTTTTCTCCCTTTGTATAAATGTGCCAACTGTTTCTCCTAATCTGACTACTCTCCCTTTAATGAAGTGACTAAAAACTTTTTAACTATTGATTAAGTCTTACCTTATAGCAGCAAGCATAGTAATTTTTGACCATGAAAGTTTGGTGGGTTTTAATGGATATTTGGATGGAGAATACCAAAGCACCTCAGGCTAAGTGTTTGCTGGAAACAAAAGCAAACAGTGCTGTGCTGCATCAGGTCCAATCTTTCACACTCCTTTTTTTGCTCATTCATGTCACATATTTTCCTCCTGACTGCTGCTCTCTGCTGTAAATTATTTAAGTTCCTGTTCAATCATATTCATTCAGTAGAATTGACTGTGATTTAAGTTTATATTCAGTTAAAATTTGTAATTAGTGAAATAGAGAAAAAAAAATCTAGAAGAGAGTAGAAAAGTCGGTGAAATGAGAACCTGCAGAGTTCAGTGATATATAGCTGACAATCCAACAGCAAAATTCCTTAAGAAGGATCAGAAAATTTGCAAGTTACATAATTTCAGACTTGTTTAGACCCTCTGAATCTGAGCATATTGAATACGTCTCACACGGCCCAGGAAGTAATCGGTAACAGCTGGCAATTACAATAATCAATTTAAGCTGGTAAGCGAACATTAACGTTGAGATAGTTTATTACTGTCCATGAAAGCTATGGTCTGCCTGAAACATATTTCTGTAAGATAATCCCTCCCTTTTTATGCTGGATGTCTCTGATATAGTTTCTGCCTGGTGGGGACAGTTTGCAAATACGGGACTGAAAGTGAGAAGTCACGAGCCTGACAGAGAATTTCTTGACTGTGGTGTTGTCTGTGACAGCTACAATACGAAGCCTTTAACGTGTAAGTCACATTCCCACTTGTTTTAAGTCTAGCAAGTGGAAAGCATAAAGGGATGTGTCAAAATCAACGATCCGATTTCAGGGCAGACATTAAAAGCTGAATGTGTGAAAACATGCTGTCAATTGAAGTAAGTGATGGAAAGATCGGCATAAGTTTGTTATGTGTTAAATGGCAGAGCCGCTTTTTGCACTACGGCACTTGATATTAGGCAACAGTAGAACAGCCATAAAAGCTTCGGGATTAAATCTATCATCCAAGATTTTTGTCTGAAGTAGAATTGTTCTTTTTCTTTTTTTTTTTCTTAGCCGTGGAAAGCATTGGAAAAGAAGCTGTGTGCAGGTTCCCTTTCATCAGTTCCAGACATGAAATAAATGAAACTCTGCCGTTCCTGGTCTTTCATTTGAAAAAGTATCTGGGTGGCTAACTGCTCAATAAGTTTTACCAAAAGACTTGAGAAAAAAAACCTCATTTTCAATTCTCTTTCACTGAAAGAAAAATGAGCTAGTATGCAGTCTGTCAAGTATTAATAGCTTAATTAACATTACTTAGTTATCTTTCCTTGTAAACATTTCCCAGGCACACTAATAAATTTAAGTACTTTTTTTTTTTCCTAAGTTTTCTGAGTGTAGTATTGAATATAATTACCTAGGAAGTATTTGGAGATACATTGAGCAGAAAATGAGCAAAGTTCACCTAAATTTAGATTATCATCATAGCTGTCAGAAACTGAGGCTAATTTGATGACAGTATAATTTAGGAAGTGTACAAAATAGTGTACTAACAGAAGAGACTACTCACCAATAACAAAGACTTGGCCCAGAGCTGCCTTTAATAAGCATTAGCTCTGAGGCCAAGCTTAACTCACCCCACTACCTGCCTATCACACTGAAGTTTCCTCAAGTGTAGAAAGGACTCTCCATCACATCTCCAGTAATATCAGACTTGCTATACATGCAGTGTAGCATCCTCTGCCTCTTGGTAAAATTTTGCATGATGATCCCAGGAGTTCCCAAGAAGCTTAGCTGGTCCTGACCTGTATTCCTGCTCATACTTCCCCTTGATTTCTCATCTTTGAGGTCACCCTTGCCACTGTGGATTATTATTTTGAAGCAAGTCACTGAATAGCATGAATTAATCAAAAAAGATTATTGATCCAAGTAAAGAAGATATGCCAGTATCCTCATATTGTATAAACTGAATTTCATTTTTTCCTAGAACCATCAGAACTTCCAACAAACTCTTGTCTGGAGGTTTTTGTTAAATTAGATTTCAATAGAAATGTAGACACAAAATTAGCAGTTTATGCATTTCTTTAATAATGGACTGCATGGTTTACGTAGAAAAAGGGATTCTGATTTAATATTTTGCGAGGTGTGAGCTTTGCTGCTAAAATTGTTGCTTCCCTACTGTGAAATTTTTATAGCAATTTATTCTGTTTTAGAAGAAAAACAAGGTCATAAACTGCAGTTTCACTGCAACGAATTTGTTAAATGATACTAATAGAAAAGAAGTACAATTAACTAAAAGCTTTAAATCAAATTTCAGACCTTGGCAGACTTCCCATTACCCAAAACCAAGGGCTGAACTGAGAAGAATTCATTACAAAATTTGACAAGGACCTCAGGATGATTGCTAGCACATACCCAGTAAATGGTTTGGTATCAATCCCACAGTCACACAAAGGAAAAAAGTATTCTTACTAGAAATCACTGAAATTAAAATATAAGACATCGCTTTTTGTAGCTGTGAAGCTTTACACTCTAATGCTGTAATAGCTCACTGCTTGAGAAACCTCATGGGAATGGAGTGGCAACTGCTTCCGGTGTTAATCCTTGCTTTCTTTTGCAGGTTCTCCATGTATGGTGAGTGGTTATACACAGCTTTTATTTTATATATATGTGTGTGTGTACATGTACACAGTTATATGGGTGTATACATAAGAAGTGTTTCTAATTAAATATTCTTTTTAAAAAGTTGATTAAAGTGTCCTACTCTAATAAAAACAAAAGAAACCAACATTTCCAAAGATGCAAGAACTAAGGATGGAGAGATTTCTCCAAGTCTCCAGTGAATTAAGTTAATGTGGCAGCTGGCATGGGCTGGGCTTGGTTGACAGTAGTGTTAGCATGTGAATTTTGGTTGCTCATGTCAGGTACGGAGCAGCCAGGTTGGAAGAGCAGAGGAGTAGTGTGAGGGAAAAACACCGACTGATGGCTGTGAGAGCTGCAGGAGCACGGAGAAACTGGCACTCGGGGAAGAGTGCGAGTGCCTGCAGTGGCAACAGCCCGCAGCTGAGCATGAAGTGAAGCTCTGCAAGTTGATCAAAACCGGGTATTTGCTGCTCCAGCCCATCACGAACTGAGTCTGGTGTCACTCGTGACAGCTGAGGAAAGATGGAGGAACCCAGGAGAGGTGCAATGAAAAACATAGAAGGGAAGGGAAGCCAGATGCAAGAAGAGATGAAGGGGAAAATTAAAAAAGATTGAAAGTTGATTTGGAAGCAGAGGTGATTATGTAAATGAAAGATGAAAGCCTTGAATTTGTTACATGAGATAGGGAGTCAAAGGGGGAACTTGGGATAAATGTGATATGGTGAGGGGAGGCAGGTCACCCCGGAGGAGGATCCAGCAGACACATCCCCTATTCAGAGTAACCAGCATGTGGTCCCTTGGCTAGTGGTGATGGCAGTCAGAAAGAAATATATTTTGAGGGAGAGAGACGAGATTAGAAACAGAACAGAAAGGGAAAAGAACTGAGGAGCAGGCTGATTTTGCATAATAAGAGAAATGTACTTGAGCTATTGGTAAATATGTAGCAAACAGGAGATGGATGTCCTTCCTCCCAGCTATATCAATAAACATGATACACAGGTGAGGTGGTTGGAGTGATAAAAGACAAATCAAGGAAAGATGTTAGAAAGGCAGCTGGAGTTGTAATGCTTCATGAATTTAAATTGAACATGTCTGAGAATGCAAGATCACCAGAAAGACTGTGAAAAAAAAGGAGGAAATTAAAATAAAACTTAAACAGTAATTGATGTCAGGGTCCTGAGTGCACTCTCGGACTTTGCAACCTCACCTCCTCCCCCTGCCCCGAAGGTTTGGCTGCATGTGCACATGGCCAGCTTTGCTATAGTGCAACCCAGGACCATACTGCAGGAAAAAGAGATTTTGGGAAGCTTTACCAGGGGCTTTTCCCCATGTGCTGGGGAACTGCATATAAATAAACCCTGGTGCTGAGTCCCTAACCACTGGGGGCAGCCGGAGGGGGCTGCTCTGCAAGGGACAGCAAGCCAGGTGCCAAGGTTGATGGCAAGGCAGTGACCTCCAAGGGACTTCTCCTAGCTCTTCCCAGCAGTCTGCTCCCTGCCTAGATGTCTGTGCCACCTTCCAGCTGCCCTCCAACACAGGCAGCCATGCAACCCCTCACAGAAATGTTAGCGTGGTCTTGGGTGCCTCATAGTTGAGGGCTAAGAGTGAAAAGGATGCGAAAATGCTGTATGTTCACATGCAAAAATGAAGTGTATTTCATATGCAAAGACACTTAAACAAGATGCTGTAAATGAAATTAAATCTTTTTTTCAGGTTCAATTTCACTTTGATCGAAGAAATATCAAATCTTCAATTTTTAAAATATGGCTGTTTAGCATACTGTCACACAGGTAATCTAACAGATACAGTGCCATTCAGGCTGGAACTCACGAAAAGGAACGAGAGCAGAAGCATTTGCTTCTGCTCCAATGCCAGCAAACTACGGAGTAAGGTGACAGAACTAGAATGAAATCTGCCCCTAAATTAAGACATTGCTTTAGTAGCTTTTTAAAATGCTTGATGGGCTGTTGCAATGCTAAAAAAAAAATGCAAGAAAGGTAGAATAAATTGCACTGGTCATAGAGGAGCCTCGCATATTAAGACCTGTTCTGGTTTTGGTTAGTGAGGGGGGGCTACGGTGACAGCTTCTGTAGGAAACTGCTAGAAGTTGCTCCCCTTTGTTCAGTGGACTCGGCTGGGCCTAGGGCGGACCCACTGCTGGCCAGGGCCGAGCCAATTGGTAGCAGAATGTTCTGTGATAACGCCTCTGCGATAACGTGTTTAAGAAGGGGAAAAACAGAAAAAAAAAAAAAAGGAGAAGAGATAATGTGAAGACGTTGAGTGGGGGCAGAGAGGGGGAGGCGTGAGCCTTGTGAGCCTTGCAGGCCTCACCCTCTGGCCTCCCACCGGGCAGCCGTCTGGGCCCAACGCGGTCCGGCCTGGCTGCAAGAAATGGAGAGGAGAAGAGATCCTGAGAGGCATCTGCCTGCCTGTTGTGAAGAACTTTTCTTGTGAGAGGAATGGCTGCAGACGCCAAGGTCAGTGAAGAAGGAGGGGGAGGAGTAATGCGGCTCCTGGCCAGAATTCCTCTGCAGCCTGTGGTGATGATCATGGTGGAGCGGGTTGTCCCCCTGCAGCCCATGGAGGTCCACGGAGGAGCAGAGATCCACCTGCAGCCCATGGAGGACCCCACGCCGGGGCAGGCGGATGCCTGAAGGTGGCTGTGGCCCATGGAGGGCCCGCTAGGGCAGCCGTTCTGGCGAGACTGCATCCCATGGAAGAGATAACCCATGCCAGAGCAGTTTCGCGAAGGACTGCGGCCCATAGGTGGGACCCCACGATGGAGCAGGGGAGGAATGTGAGGAGTTCTTCCCCTAACAATGAAGCAGTGGCATAAAACAACATGTGATGAACTGACTATAACCCCCATTCCCTCTTTCCCCCTGTGCCGCTTGGGTAGAGGGAAAGGTAGTAGAGATAATGTTAAGCCTGGGAAGAGGGAGGGGTGGGGGGAGGTTATTTTGTTCTCTTTCTCATTATCCTGCTTTGTTTTTAGAAATAAATGAATAGTTTTCCCCAAGTTGAGTCTCTTTTGCCTGTAACAGTAACTTTAAGGATTTCTCCCTGTCCTTATCTCAAACCTCGAGCCTTTTTCCTTATATTATCTCTCCCTATTCTCTCGGAGGGTAGGGGGAGGGAGAGAGAGACTGCGTAGTCTGGTCCCGATCGGGGCTGAACTACGACAGACCTTAAGTCAAATTAAGGAACCAAACACCTCAATGAGTTACAAGGAGCCCATATGGGTAACTCTCAGCCGTAGGTCTCAGCTGTATGTGATCCAGGGCCTGGTTTGGTACAGTATGGCTCTGGTTTGACTCTGTCCTACTCAAGAAACTCTTGTGAAGGTGAAAGAATATATATGAGATAAACCATGCTAAATAAAAAACTGAAATCACAGAAGATATTGGAAAACAGAAACTCTGAAGACAGCAACAAGGCAGTGTGGAGGTGCAGCCCAAGGACCAAGGAACAACCATGGATAACGCTTTCCTTCTGGCTGACAATAGTCTGGCTAGGCAAGGCTCTACTGCTACTTCAGTGAAGTGAGGATGAGTATATTAATGAAGAGCCTAGTAGCTCATTAGTCTTTGTTTCCTTATTGTGTACAGTAGCTGAAAAGCTTACTCTTATTTTGTGTATATCCTGCTTCTCTCTGTGCAAGATAAAAGCCCAATGAAAGTGACCCAGAGAGAAGGTTATATATAAATTGATGTTTCAGTCCTAACAATAAGAATATAGTATTGGGTCTATATCACCAGTGACTCAACTAGGAGAGCAACATTGACTGGGATATGCTGAAAGAGATACAGAAGCAGGAAATACAACTGTAACGAGAGACTTTAATTACTCTCAGACAAACTAGGCAAATGTCATATCCGGATGTAAAGCAGAGAATTTTTAGATAACATCAGTGGCTCCCGCAAGAAATAGAGAAACAGCTGATTAGGGAGCCAGCAGTAGGAAATGCAATCCTGGACTGTGTTGTGAGTAATGCACAGGTTCTGTTTCAAAATGCTCCAGGCAAAGAGCGGCTCTCTGGCGCTGGCCATTGGGACCTGGGAGATGGAAATGCTACAATAATAATAAAGGCCAACAGTCCACTAAATTGGAGAGTTCAGCTTCAAAAAAAGAGAAATGGTAAAAATAAGGGAAATTGTTAAAAAGAAAGTTACCAAAGAAGCAGTTCAAGAGGTTAAATCCTTACAAAGAGTAAGAAGAACATGCCTTAGTGTAAGTACAGCAGCAGTACAGATCCCTATTAAGATCTTGAATAAGATGAGAGGAAGCTGTTGGTATATCCAAATGAGGAAAATTAAAAAACAAAACAAAAGAAAACTCAACTTAAAAATTCTGGCAAAGTAGATATAAAATTACAGAAGAACAGTTGAGGAATGAATAGTTAAAGAATTAAAATTAATATTAAATCCTTCTTCAAACCAAGCAGGAGAATGCAACCTTCCAGAGAGTCTGTAGGGCAAACTGGTGATCAGGATGTATAAAAGGAAGGCACAAGGAGGACAAAGCCATTAGATGGAGTCGAAATGGAAAAGTACAAGCGATGTTCACTGCTGAAGAAAGTGGGAAGGTGGCTGTGACCTAACACTTCCCTTTGCAAGAAAGGGCTCAGTAAACATCTGTCTGCAATTCAAGTGGCTGTGAAAATTATTAGCACAAGGAACACTAAGAAATCTTCAGATCAGACAATATTCACCCAAAAGTTTTAAGAGTGCTCAAGGGGGATAGCTAAATTACTGATAGTGTATTTGGTAAATCAAAGGTAGTGTGTAACTCCTAATTGAAATATATCTTCATGAGGAATGAAGGATGACAAATCATGTGCCATTTTTAAACACGTTTGGGGAAAAGTCACACTACAGTCCTTCAGTTCTCCTTGCTTTCCTCAGTCTTGACAAATTAATTTTTCATTTTTCAGCTATGTACTTTCCCAACTGTGTCGTAATAACAGTATACATTATATAGAAGTACAAAAGTAGTATTGAACAGTATTCGTGTAGTATATTAATATAAAGAACTGTGTTTTCAATCAACTGTGTCCATTATAATCTTTAATGCCACTTCAGTTATTGACAAAAAAAATTACAAGCTCAAAATCAGAAGGTTAAAACACTGTACAACATTTACCAAATTGAGATATAGAGAGAATAACAGTCAAATATCAGCCATTGCAATTAGGAACTTCATGTCTTCTTTAATTAGTTAACAGTTGTATAGACATATCAATATTTTGAGTAATTTTAGGAGAAATATTTTTAATATGGAATATTTTTTGTCCCATGGATAGTTAGTTTCCTTTCAATGTACTGCAACAGTAACTACAATTTTCTAGAGTAAAGCACTAAATGCTCATTGTCAGCTTAGTCCACTTTATGGAATGACAGCAATAAGAAAGTTCTTTTACCTTTATTTTCCTAATTAATAACTCTGCACAACATTGGTCTTCCACTGTTCCTCTTGAGCTTTAGTATCAGATCTAATAAAAAATATCTTTGTTTCAAGTGATTGTACAGTTTCCCACTACTCCTAAAAATGTGCTTCAGTTCCCTTTCTCTCTTTTTGTAAATGAATGCTGGCCTCTTCTCCTGTGAGTATTAGGTGTTACTTGTATAATATCTGATTGTGTTTCAAAAGTCTACAGAAGATACAAAGCTTGTGTCGTATGCCTTGGTGCTACCACAGCGGCCTTCTGCCCACTTAATGTCATGATATAAAACCACTGTTCAGCGGCCATCAAAGCCAATGACCACTGACATCTATGGGAACTGAATTTACCCCATAGGGACTGTTTTGACTCTTGCTGGCTTCTCCACTGGAAAGTCCTCCACTGGTCGCAGCTGGGTGTGCGAACACATAGAGAGGCTTAGCCATTCTCCACGTCTGCAAAGCTCTGATCATAGATTTTGCTGAGGGAGGGTCAGGTCTGTGATTAGGGTTCCCTGTGCCTCAGGGAGTGTATGGACTCCTTAATTTTGGAAAATATATGCTCTAATAGAGTGCAGGAGAAAGTACTTAACCCAATAAGAAATTTGGCAGTAAAAGCAAAAGGAAAACCTGCTCATCCTTTACTTTCAGTGAAGGCTTATTGTCTTAAAAAAAAAAAAAAAAGAAAAGCAACCAAAAAAAAACCAGATAGGGTAATCTCTAAAAGCAAAATTTTAAAGGTCAAATGTGCTTGTTCTCAGGCCGGTTTTCATCATACCGTTCTGTGTTACAAAAGAGAGCTAATGTTTCATTTCAGCCCTAAGGCAGTATCACTGGTTTCCTCCCTTTCATTCCTTTCTGGGCCTTGCTGGGCAGCCAGTGCACTGAGCGTAAGTGGGCATCGCCCTGCTGAAGTCAGCTGGCTCTTCTGCTGCTGCTGCCGAGTCGTGTGCCGCAGCCAGCCCACATCCCACATCAGTCCTACCACCTTACCCAGACTGATGCTACTACTTCTCTCATAGAGCTCATTTCCCCTTACAGTGTTATAGAGACAGCAGAAGGCAGAGGAAAAGAAGAAAGGAGAAAATATTGAAAGGCAGCTGAAGAAATATTTTTAAAAAAGACCTCAATATCAAATTGCTGTACTAATCCAAATATCTGTGAAAGTAGTTCTAAGATAGTGCAGGCTTAGGCATTTGTTATTTGTTTTGCTGCGTGGATCTTACTGGATACAGTTAAATTTTATATAACATCTTTCAGATCTCTAAGTGGCTTCTAGAAATAAATAACAAGGGAAAAGCCAAAGAATAAAATTATAGAGAAGGAAGAATTTGGGTGGGTGAGTAGGCAGGCAAAGAGGAGATACACTTTTCAGATGAAATTTGAAAATTGAGTTGATGAGGCAGAGATACAGAGAAATGCTTTCTGCAGTGTATTTGTACTGCACAGATGAGATATTTATACATAAATGAGTTTTTGCGATGTGACAGTTATCATGCTTTCCAGGCAGTCTGTTGCCTGACTGCGCTCACGAGGGAATCTAGACCCCTTCGAAGATGAAAAAGAAGCTGTGTGAACTTGCAGAAAGTTTTGCCATGAAATCTGTTCTGCATCATCTCTGCTTTACTTGTACTACTGTGTTTTGGAACGACATATATCATCACACATGACGGATATTTATTTAGATTGAGATTTTAATTTTCTTGATTACATAATTCCTTTTTTGTTGGTTGACCACAAGTTGTTATATCACAAAGCCACATAGAAATGCTGTAGAGAAAATCTTGTCTGAAATGATACTAAGGAGCTCTCGTCATAACCATATATTCGGTGCCATACATTGGCAAAGATTATATGCTAATATTATCCTTTTCCAATCACTTCATGCACAGCACAGCCACTCGTTTATTCAGGAACTACTTGACAATTTTAAGCTCCTTTATACTGTGTGCTTTACATCTGGGTGGCTGTGGCTGAATCCTGTATTCAGTTGCTTGAAAATGAGGCCAAGCCTTTCCCTGGATTTTTGCTCACTGCTAATTATTTGAAGGCCTACCAAGTACTGCTAAAAACCCCCTGTCTTTAAAGCTTCAATTCTGAGCATACTCTATTGAAAAGGTTTTTTTTTTATTTTACTGTGTGAGGAACGTCACTTATGTCTGAACTCTAATAAATTCACAAAATGGGGGCAAGGCACAGTGCTAGGCTGGAGCTTCCATGTGTCCTCTCCTTGAACATGAGACTGGTAGAAATCCGGTCCCTTCACTGTAGGACAGCGGCACAGTCACTTTCCTGCTCCATTACACCATGACAACCTGGCCACCGAGTGGGTGGCAGGTGAGGGCAAATAGCAATATCTTACGTGGAGGAAGGGAGCGGGAGATGGGGGCTGCGCTTTGAATTTAGAAGGTCTTGATGCAGAGCATGTGTATGAACATGTGAAAGGAGCTGAAGTGAGTATCTCACATGCAGGAAGTGAGACCAGGCATGCTTGCATTTTAATTTGTTCTGAATATTTCAGGATTTATCTGATTTCCAGGATTTCACTCTTAAGAGTCTTGAAATATTTTACAGTCAGCTCTTTGTTAGTACCTTTCTATTAAATCTTGTGTGTTTAACTTACAGAGATAATCTTCTACAGTCGGAAGTGGGGCTGCAGCTCACACAGACATGCAGGAGCAACTTTAAACCTTCTTCTCGGTATTGATCCGCTGACTTCACATTCCGTTCAGGTTAGCCAACAGAATATTTACTCAGGTCCTGGGTGGGTTTTGCAATTCATGCTGAGCTCTCTACTGTAGCAGCATTACTATTTCTGTACCTGTGTTAGCTTGTTTCCGTCTAGCAGAAATATAATTACCTCCAAAATTATATTTTTTGCTGATTTACAATGGAACATTCATGATCCTTCCACTTAGTTTTTCTTTCCTAGCTTTCAAGGCAGTTTCCAGAGGAAATCTAGTATTGTCACTTCTACTTTATCTGTAAAGAAACTGAAGCCAAGAGCAAATGCCTGTAGTCATATGGCAAGTCACTGACCGAACCAGAATAGCACCCGGAAATCTTGGTTGCAGTCCAGATCCTGATCTTCTGAACCATGCTGCTACCCACACATACATTAAAAACTGTAAATTTCCATAAAAATTAAACGCTAAATAGTAAATAATAGCTCTAAAGTTGCATCCCAAATGTTCACCTACCAATAAAATTAATGAATGGCATGTCCAGGCTGTGTATAATAAGTGTAACTGACAAATTAATTCACTATTTCAGTATACCAAAAAGGAAGGCAACAATTAAAAATAAGCAAATATTACTTTTACTGCAGAGAGACTTAATAAAATCTGAAGCATGAACACTATGTTTCATACATAACTGATAATAAAATTCTGTCTGTATTACAGAAGAAAAATACAGCATTTTATCACAGAATGAAAAACATATCCTGAAACATGTATATGCCTCTGGTCCAGTTTAGCTTCCAGAGTGACGTGCCTGAGGTACTATTGCTATAAATGTTCACTTGTAGTTCAAGAAAATAAAAATATGTATTTGAAAAAAGAAGCAGATCTGTCTTACAGGATCTTAGTTCAAGGTTCAGTGTTTTTCTTACAGTCTCACACACGTCAAAGCATTGCAGGGAGTTGCTTTCTTCAATAATACTTTTGGTATTTTTGATTTTTTAAAAAATCATAGAACTTTGAATACTGTTTTTATTTCACAGAAATTGTTAAAGAGTATTTAATTGTCATCTAAACACTGCACTTACATTGACAGGAATTAGCATTTTAAAGCAGTATCTTTCACTTGTTTTTTCAAAAGCATTTCTGTTGACTTTTAATGATTTTAAATGGAAAATAAATATACTGAAATGTCTGATTTTTTAAAAAATTCAATATGTGAGACCAGCCAGGATAGGTTGCATGTTATCCAGTCTTGGAGTGACAATTTTGGAGGAAGCAACTGTCAACACACTGGATTATTTCCCCATGCAGAGCTTGTTTACACCTGCTTTTGTGGGGGCAAAAGATGAAAAGAAAAGCATTTATTTCCCTTGAGGGGATATATGCATCTTGCCAAACAACCTTCACTGAACAGTATACATTTAAGTGTACAGAGAAGCAGTTCCCATGATGAGCTATTATGATGATTCAAAAGAAACCACAGAGGCAGTACAATGGCAATTGAAGGTTTTTCAGTGGTGTCTCATATATTTGCACTTCAGAACAGAAACTAAAAACATGAAGTGACGCACAGAAGTGCACTGAAGTGTCTAAAATATGCACTGACGTTTTAAGAATATGCCCACAGAATATTAAATAAAGGCCCAAGTTCATATTGCTGCTGACTAGAACCAACTTCTGTTCTGCTTTAGAAGCGGTGAATGTCTTGGAGGTTTTCAGGCACTGAAGCACAGACACTAGTGAAAAGATGACTCCTGCAGAGAGCTATGGAAACTTTTAAAACATGCCAGAAGTTCATTTTTTTTTTGGAGACAGTGACTAATTTTTAATAGCATGGTCTAATTTTTAATAGCAGCCTTTCTTATCACCTAAGAAACCATATGGAGCAAAGCGAATAGGAATGCTGCTGGTGGATGAGTATCTGAAACTTCAAATCCCGCTGTGCTAAAGCTAAGATCTTGATATTTAATCCCACCTTTCTTTCCTGCTTTGATTGCTCCTCCCCAGTGTCATTGTCATTCATCTCTACAATTGTAGCAGGAGGTCTGTATTTGTGTTTGATTGCCCTTGTCTCTTTCGTCTCTCCATCAAACAATCATCCCTTACAGTGCCTTCAAAGCACTGCCTTCTATCTACTCAGTTACTGAGTTTCCATTTCCTTTGGACCTTTTCCATTTGCCCTTTTATTCACTTCCTTTACTTTAGCTGAAGTACTGCAGTAATATAATCTCCTGCTTTGTGTAGGTTACTTCTCATAACATATTCTTTCTTCCCTTTCTTCTCCTGTTATTTCAGAGTTGCCATGAACAGGGTCTGGAGACATCTGGATCTGGTCGTTGCAAGCGGGGCCCTGGAGGAACTGGCCTGGTGACATCCATGGTGGCTGATGATTCTTCTCTTGCAGCCCGTTCCAGCCTTGGCTGGTACCTCATTTTACCACTGAAAAGCGGGCTAGTAACTGAGCTACCATGAGTGGCACTGAAAAAACTGAATGCATAGCTAAAGTTTCAAATTTTTAAGGATTTTCATATAGTTAAAAATTTTAGAGAGGCCAGAAAGGACTATTAGATGATTTATGCAAATCTGGTCTGTGCTTAGGGCTTGTAGACCTTAAACAAATGCCACTAAATAGTGAAAGTAACATATCCTGGCCTCTGTAGTACAGACTAGCACACTTCTCTCATTTACACTATATTGAGCCTGATGCTTATGTTTGGCTACACTACAAAGAGACATCTGAAATGGTTTTTGAAGACATAAAGAGAGAAGGAGTTATCACTCCCCCAAGTAGTTTGCTTCAGTGGTTAATGATTGCTAATACTTGCTCCAACAATTTAAGCTTGATTCATCTTTCGTACTCTGGCTCTTGTGATACTTTCACTTGCTAGATGAAAAAGACTGCTCTTATTTTTTTTTTTTTTTGATTTAGATCTTTTTTCACTGTGTACTTGTATACAGGTGACAGAAGGTCTTCCTGATCTGAAAAAAAAAAAAAGTCTCATTAATTGCTTTTGCCATAATACCACAATGAAAGCTCATTTTCAGTTTCCTGTCCAGCATAAAGTACTCATTAATTATTTCCTGTCACTGACTTCCAGAATGCATATAATCTGGGATATTCTTTTAACGGATAAACAAAACAGTTATTTATAATAGTGGATGCACAAAATCTTTTTGTTTTCTAAAGATCAGTAGAATTTTGTAGTAATGACAAAAAAAATGATAAGTAATAAAAAATACACTTTTGAAAACAAGTATGTAGTGTATTTGCAATGATGACAAGTCAAAGGGAAAAAGAGTATGATATAAAGCGCAGATTAAACCTATTATTATTATTATTATTATTATTGCTGTTTTCCAGAGGTCAACTGGTGCTCCAAAGAGTTTTTTTAAAGTATTGCTTATACATTTCATTATATACAGAAATACATATCTAAAAATGAATAAAACTAGATTTGAAAAAAAAGAGTACATCAGACCTGAGAAGTTAGAATGACTAATTTACAACCATTTGATGCATCACATGTGATTTTAGGCTAATCCCATAGGTAGTTCAGAATGTATTATCTATAATTCTTGGGTATGGAGAGTGTTACGAAGCTACTTTGAGAAATAATGCTAAAGTAAGTTTAAAGTTTATCCTTTAACTAAGACCTGTAGATTTCTAAGTACTCTAAAATTCACAGTTAACACTGAGATCATTGAAAATAGAGAGTTTTATCTGACTAAAATTATCTGGGAATAAATGAAGAAAAAAGGCCCTAGAAGTCTCAAACTAGGTAGTGAAAATTAGAGGTTACATCTCCATCTGAAAATGGAAAATGTAAATTCCACCAGCTACCTCACTAGTGCATTATATAAATGAACTGTTATTGTCATTTACTGTTGTGATTAAAATAGTGCGTAGTAAATAGAAAAAGGCTTCATGTTTAACAGTGTTAATAAAACAAGGCATCTATTAATTCTTCATTAAGATAACACCACCCAGCTATTTCTCCCAAAGCAAAGAACTCAGTATGGGCTTTATTTTTAAGAAATTCCACAGGAAGCCAGTACCATACTAATGAAAGCTTAATTTCACAACCATGATCTTGTAATATGGATTTGAAATAGTAATGGTGTTAGTTTTATTTAAGGGCAACTGCTATTTTAATAAAGTTATATAGACTGGTTTTTACATCATTTAATACTTTTTTTGTGTGTGTGTGTGTGTATGGATATTAGGCAGAGCCTATTATTTTCATCTGTGTAGCTCTGTTTTATCAGTTTAGTCAAATAGGTTCAATAACATCATCAAGAGATGCTAATAGAAGATGCAGTCAGCTTGCCAAGCAGTACTCAGCTGAAACTGTATACAAGCATAAACAAAACCTTTTAGAAGAAAGCAACTGGAGTTAAAGTAAAAACATAACTGTATTTTTTAGTTCAGTCCTACTGCCAAGAACAACAATTAAGTGTAAATTTATAAAGATATGCTTTTTACAATATTTAAATGATTTTTAGATTGTAGTAGTGTTTACTTCTAAATAGCTTAGAACACTATCAATTAAAATAGCCTTGTTACAAATCTTTTAGAGATCTTTGAAGATCAGCCTGTAAAGATCTTCAACTTATTCCACTGATACACTTCGAGTAATCCAATGCAATTGTTTGCCAAAAATCCAAGATCCACCTGAGCTTTCTTGGTCCATTTAGAGAATATTTTCTTGTAGCTGCACCTCATATGGCCAGTATCACATCTATAACACCTTCTGAGTACCTAAACAAAATGACCATGAGCTAAATTTCAGTTTAAGTAATTAGGTTCATCCTTTAACAGAATTCCACAGTGTGGCTCAAGATGAGGCCTCTGAAACTGGAGCAAGGTTCCTTAACAGCTCAGCCCTTGTTATGCACTTACAGCTAGTATTAATAATTTAGTAGCTATTTATAAATTATGTATAAGTGTCCTCTTACTACAGAGTGTAATCTTTATAGATACTGTGAATTTCACATATTTTTGAACTCCAGATGGAGCATTTAGCAAAAAGACGAAGTATACAAATAATAGAGCAGCTATTGCCTGGCAGCAGGCTCTGCGAGTGCAGGCTGCGTGTTCCTGATGAGAGCACCAGGGAACAGATTTCATTGCAACCCCGCGACAGGGTAACCACTGAAACAGACTGCACGCATTACGCGCTCCAACCCTGGCAGTGCAGGGATGTCCCTGATGGGGATGTGTTCGACAAAGAGATGCTCCCAAGCAGAACCAGGGGCCAAAAGTGTTTGTCTGTGACTTTGTGCCACTGCCTGATGCTACACATCATGCCTGTGATGTAAGCAGCTATGATTTCACATGAGGATTTTTCTTTGAATATTTTACAATGGTTGCTTAACAGACACAAGCAGTACATATTTTTCTGAGAAGATTTATCAAGATTTTAATTTCAAAATGGTTGCAAATGGAGCCAGCTGTTTGCCCTGGCAGCAAAGAACTTCTCCTTGGGCTGCGCTGCCGAGACTGCAGCCAGGAGGTCGAGGGGAGTCATCCTTCTTTTTTATTCATCACTTGTGACATGCGTCTGAAGTGCTGGATACAGTTTGGGGCTCCCCAGTACAAAAAGGACACTGGCAGACTGGAGTATGTCCAGTGATGGGCTAGCAGTATGGTGAGGAGCTGGAGCACATGAAGTACAATCAGAGGCTGAGAGAGCTGAGTGTCTTCAGCTTTAACATGAGAAGGATAAAGGGAGACCATACTACTGTCTTCTGCTGCTTAATGGTAGGGCATAGAGAAGACAGAGTCGAATTATTCTCAAAGGTAACACAGGGGTAGGATAAGAGGCAAAACACAAGTTACAGCATGTGAAATTCTTTTAAATACAAGGAAAAGCTATTTTACTATGAGAGTGGTCAGACACTGGAATAGGTTGCTCAGGGAGGTTGTGGAGATTTGACCCTTGGACATGTTCAACTTTGGCTGGACAAAGCTCTGAGAAATCTAGTCTGACTGGAGCTGCTTTGAGGAGAAGGTTGAACTGGATGATCTACAATGATTCCTTCCAGAATAAATTATTTTATGATTTCAAAATTATACAAATACATTCATAGGCTCCATCAAAAGAAGTGTGGCCAGCAGGTCAAGGGAGGTGATTCTCCTGCTCTACTCTGCTCTTGTGAGACCCCACCTGGAGTACCGTGTCCAGCTCTGGGGGCCCCAGCAAATGAAGGACGTGAACCTGCTTGAATGAGTCCAGAGGAGGGCCATGAGGATGATCAGAGGGCTGGAGCAGCTCTGCTATGAGGACAGGCTGAGAGAGTTGGGGTTGTTCAGCCTGGAGAAGAGAAGGCTCTGGGGAGACCTTATAGCAGCCTTTCAATACTTAAATGGGGCCTGCAGGAGAGATGAGGAGGGACTTTTTATCAGGTTGTAGAGTGATAGGACGAGGAGTAATGGTTTTATAATGAAAGAAGGTTCATTTAGATTAGATATTAGGAATAAATTCTTTACTGAGAGGGTGGTGAAACACTGGAACATGTTGCCCGGAGAAGCTGTGGATGCTCAAACCCTGGAAGTGTTCAAGGCCAGGTTGGATGAGGAAGTTGTCCCTTGCAGGGGGAGTTGGACTAGATGACATTTAAAGGTCCCTTCCAGTCTACATCATTCTATGATTCAAAGCAATTGTTTCAAACACAAAAAAACCAGTCTCAAAAGTACACACAATATCCATGTATATGCACAAAAGGAATAAAATAGAAATAAAAATTATGCCAACTACATGCTATGGATAAAATACTGACTTAATTGTTTCATTCCAATTGAAAAGAAATAATCTCACAGTTTGTCTAATATTTTATATAATATTCGCTTAATAGAATACAGAAAAGTAGACTCAACATATAAGTTATTAATATTTTGAAAATATGCAGATTTCTGCTTTGAATCTCTGCTACAAAACTGAAAATTAGGGCAGTCTGTAAACTCCATGGCTAATTTAAAGTATTAGATCTAAACCAAATTCAGCTTAATCGTCTTAAAATGTCAAACAAATAAGCATATTCTGAACATCTGCCATGTCATATCTGAGCCAGATGTATTATAAACTTGCAGCCACTGAGGAATCCTGTAGAGTTTTTCCTTCACTAGCTGTAAGATGCAATGCTACACCAACTGAATGTCCCAAATGTGTATATATAGGTGTCTCTATATATCTGTATGCAAACATTTACACTGATAGAGACAAGACTCTTCTAGAAAAGTTCTGAGCTGGAGAACAAATTGCTTGCAAGCTGTCAGTATTTCATATAGAGCTTGGAGCCATACCCAGGGGACAAGTTTCCTGCAAGAGACATACATTTTCCACAATTGTTTACATATATTCACTAAAGACATAATTCAATAGGCATCAATCAAGAAAAATCAGTGAGAGATTTGTCAGTCAGTCAGACTTGTGCCAATTGCTTTTCAGTTATGCTCATGGAAAGGTGGATAAGTAGCCATACAAACTGCTCACACCCCAGCAACAAGGCCAAGGTAGAGCTCCATGTTGTCCTGTGTAGTGACACATCACAGGTCTCACTGTCAAGGTTGAAGCAGATTTATGCCATTTTTCGGTTATACTCTTAGCCCATGATTGTTTTGGATGTTGGCATGATCCCTTCCTAAGTCAAGAGCCCAGCAGTTATCCGGATGCTATCCAGTTGCAGCTCCTTTTGTAATAACTTCCTAAATTATGACATGTCCCTTAATATGGGATTTGCAAAAGGAATATTGGAAAGGAAAATTACACTCCATCTCCAGCCTAATAAGCTGTCGAGCAGAATGTGTCTCAGTTATCGCATTCAGATGACAGAAGTGGAGAGTGGGAGTAATAAAAGTTTCTTTTCAGTCTTGGTATTTAATCTTAAAGCTATTTTTCCTGTAATATGCTTTCTGTTAAATATATAAACTGGACAAAGATATAGCTAAGAGCTGAATATAGAGATAAATGTATCACTAACTCAATCTGTCCTAAAAGGAAATTGCAGGTTTTTCCTTATTTTCCACAGAATTGGAAGCTTGTCTATAAGTAGTTTAAATCTTTAAGTGCAAATCTTTAAAGAACATATCAGTATTTGAAGCTCAAGAAATATTCATCATAGAACCACAGAATCATAGAATAGTTAGGGTTCAAAGGGACCTTTAAAGGTCATCTAGTCCAACCCCCCTGCAAGGAGCAGGGACATCTCCAACCAGATCAGGTTGCTCAGAGCCCTGTCCAGCCTGGCCTTGAATGTTTCCAGGGATGGGGCATCTACCACCTCTCTGGGCAACCTGTTCCAGTGTTCCACCACCCTCATTGTAAAAAATTTCTTCCTTATGTCTAGTTTGAATCTGCCTCCCTCTATTTTAAAACCATTACCCCTAGTCCTGTCACAACAGGCCCTGCTAAAGAGTTTCTCCTCATCTTTCCTATAGGCTCCCTTTAGGTACTGAAAAGCTGCTGTAAGATCTCCCCAGAGCAGGCTGAACATCCCCAACTCTCTCAGCCTGTCCTCATAGGAGAGCTGCTCCAGCCCTCTGATCATCTTCGTGTCCCTCCTCTGGACTCTCTCCAACTGGTCCATGTCCTTCTTATGTTGGGGGCTCCAGAGCTCGAGTACTTGAGGTGGGGTCTTACCAGAGCAGAATAGAGCGGGAGAATCACCTCCCTTGACTCCCACTATCTCCTCATGCATAAATGTCTAAAAAAAAAATTACAGAAACCAACTGCAGTAAATGAAGAGTGGCATTTTCTGGACCTTTCACTAATTGTACCAAGTGTATGATTTGCCCTGAAAAAAAGAGATGTCTTCTTTCTTCACCCTCAGTTTGGTGAGGGGCTAGCATAAACTGTCATAATGATTTCCAAACCAACTTCTTCAGCCCTGTAATGGGGTAAATATGCTGCATCCCTAGGGAAACAATGCTAGGATTAAGCTGGTCCTCTACAAAATTACTCAGCTGCCTGGCTTTATTATAGGCATCTGCAAAAGATTAGAGCTGGGCCTGCTGAAGGGACTTCAAACTGCCACTAGTCTCCTTTAATAGAATAAACATTGCTTAAATGAAGATGTGCACAGGAACAAGTAAAAAATGAGCTCTGTCTCTTCCCTCCTGTAATCCCACGGTATGGTGAGCACATCACTGATGATTATGACCTGATGCACACAAAAGAGAGAGTGATGATCCATAAAACAGTAAAATGAAGCAGTAGCAGGCTCAGGACCAATGTTCAGCACCCCAGGCAGGACCTCCATCTCCTTAATGTGTGGGCAAAGCTTTACTGAAGCCAATATGCTATCTCGGAAATGTGCTGCATTGTCAAGATTTTTTCCTGTCTAACCCTAAAAGCAGTGGGAACCAGTGGATGGATGCCTGTATAGCTGAAAATGTAAAAGTAACACATGTGAAACTGGAAAATTGTGTTTCTCTTTAGTAAAAGCCAGGCTTGTAGTGGCGCAGCAGAGCGTGGAAAAAAACAGAACGGTTGTATGAGATATAGACTGTCTCAGGAAGCTAATTTAATCTTAATATGAGCCATAGACATCTGTCAAGCCAGTAAAATTGGAAACAGACGCAAGCTCTAAAAAATCTACTGTAGGATGAACAGCTGGCTTACATGACATTGCTCCAAACACACAAAATAAAAAGCAAAAGGTAACCAGATAAATGAAATGGATGGATTAGGAAGAAGGAAAATTCTTACTTCCTGACAGCTAAGAAAAGTATAGACTTGAGACAAACGAGATAAAATGGAAAATAAAATTTTGTGGGATGTAAGGTATTTCATTAACACCAAGAGTATTTCTCCTTCAGTGGAAATATTAAGGCAAATCTCAGATAAAAGTGCATTTTTTTAAATGGGTACTATGGTGAGACTCAGAATGGGTCTGTAAAACCTCCATTAAACAAAACACATACAATATCCTGAAGCTTTTTTCATATAGTCAAGTGAAAAAGCAGGCAAAATATTGAATAGAGTAGGTTGGCTCAGGAACCAAATCCAAAGGCTGTATTAAAAAAATCACTAATTTGGAGCTCCACGTTTCTAATTTACTAGATTTTCACCCCATGCTGATTATGTTTACTTCCATGCATTCATATGAGTTGAGCTTTTCCTATTTTGCAATCTTTTAGAGAAGATGGAATATTTGGCTCCATGTTTTAAATGGACCATGAAATTTCTTTCCTTTCTTTTACATTTTGCTTTGGAATAACTTATGGAGCAAATATGCGAACAAGTCCAGATACGAGGACATACTATTTCTACTAATTTTCTTCAGAAAGTAAATCTGGAAACAGAAGCTTGTGTAACTCTGCTCAGTGCTTAAAATTGTGAATTCAGGGGACATGTAAGTTGTGTGGTACATCCTCGTTTGTTTTCCCCCTGACATTATGCTAACCCTTCGTTCTTGTGCAGGTTCTTAATTTGTTTATCTTGAGGTTGCCTGCTACTCTTTCAGTCACAGGTTTGTGTGCATAAAACCTTGCCTGTTTATTCCAGTTACTTCTGTTAAGTTAATAATAGATGTTGCTTTGTCCCATTGCTAAATATGTTTGGCATTTCATAACTTTTGAGTGCTTTATTCTCTACTCTTAAGAACCTTCTTTTAAGACAGGGTTCCATGTGTAATAGTTATATTCATCAGCAGAAACACGTTAGCAGTTTAAGTAGTCATCATAGTACTACTGTGAAGTGATAATTCTGTGGATTGCAGAAGAATGTAATATAAAAGCAAGAAGTCCTTGCTTCTATCGCTGGCTGCACTTTAAAGATTTTATGACTGCATATTTGCTTGGACATCTGCACTTGGATGTCACCCTATAGCATTGCTACTCTGAGCTCCTAAAAAACGAAGGAGCTTTGGCAGACAAACTGAAGTCAGTCGTTTTCTACATTGCAATTTATGAAATGGTAGCTCAAATAAAAGCAAATCTTTTCTCAGTAGACCTAAAGTCTTTATACTGGAGTTTGCATCTCCTCTAAGAACATATTTTGGGGTCTGTAACTCAAAATTTTTTGAAGACAAAACAAAAAAATAGACACTATACCACAGAGGAAGAGGCTTTGTTAAAACTATATTAAGATTGAAAGTATATCTTCATAATTAATAGGTTAAAGAATATGACAGATACTTTGTAATTATGCAAAACCCCAAATCTCAAAAGTAAAATTACTCTTAAGTGCATAATTGTTACTAACTCTGACATGGATTAATATCGTAATGGAGAAAATGTTTCTAAATGCCACTGTTTTTTAAAAATTCATTTAATGGACTGCATAACTATCTACAACAAATGTAAATGATTGATTAAAGATATTATATGTTGTTATTAAACGGAAGATGTGTGGAACTCCAGTAGTTTATCAAGCATTGATATAATGATTTTCTCCCTTGCATAAATTCTGTCTTTATATTTACATTTTGCCTAAAAATGTAACAGAGTACAGGCAATGAAGGATGGTAACCAGTGCCAGAACCAGAGGTAGTGGACACAAAATCAAATATAAGAGGTTCCCTCTTTTACTGTGAGGGTGACTGAGCACAGGCACAGTCTTCCCAGAGTGGTTGTAGAGTCTGCATCCTTGGAGACACTCAAAAGATATCTGAACATGGTCCTGGGCAACTGGTCCTAGGTGACCTCCCCAAGCAGGGAACTTGGACCAAATGCCCTCCAGAGGTCTTTTCCAACCTCAAGGAGTTAGCAAATTTGCAATTCTGTAAAATCACACACAAAATAGCAGTTCCTTGGATGCATTTAAAAAAAAAGAAAGTACTTAATTATATTTGTGATTCAGTGTTCAAGTCTGGTCTTGGTAACTCAGAAATAATAATAACTGAAATTAAAAATAGTGGAAAAACAATAAGAGCAATGGAGAAATTCTGGATGCAAGAATAAAAAGATTCTACTATTTAATTGAGAGAGAAAAGACATAAGAAGAAAGTGATAAAGGGGCTGTTATTTATATTTTCATACACTACAGGACCAGAGTTCTCAGGCACCTATTGACATGCTGTATTGTTCCCTCAAATATAAATTCAAGTTTAGGACATCTAGTGCATATATTGTAGTGATAAGTGAAACAACTTTAGGCAAACAACTAAGGCTGAGGTACTCAACGACTTTTTTTGCCTCAGTCTTCACTGGCAAGGGCTCTAACCGCATCAACCAAGTTGCAGAAGGCAAAGACAGGGACTGGGAGGATGAAGAACTGTCCGCTGTAGGAGAAGAGCAGGTTTGAGACCATGTAAGGAACATGAAAGTGCACAAATCCATGGGACCTGATGAGATGCATCCACGGGTCCTGAGGGAACTTGCAGATGAAGTTGCCAAGCCACTATCCATCATATTTGAGAAGTCATGTCTGTCTGCTGAGCTTCATGACTGGAAAAAGGGAAACATAACTCCCAAAAGGGAAACAAGGAAGACCCAGGGAACTACAGGCCAGTCAGTCTCACCTCTATGCCTGGCAAGGTCATGGAGCAGATCTTCCTGGAAACTATGCTAAGGCACACGGACAGGAAGGAGGTGATATGGTGACAGCCAGCATGGCTTCACTAAGGGTAAATCAGGTCTGACAAATTTGGTGGCCATCTATGATGTGGTTACAGCATTGGTGGACAAGGGATGAGAAACTGACATCACCTACCTGGACTTGTGCAAGGCATTTGACACTGTCCTGCATGACAACATTATCTCTAAACCGGAGAGAAATGGATTTGACAGATGGACCCCTCGGTGGATAAGGAGTTGTCTGGATGGTTGCACTCAAAGAGTTGTAGTCAATGGCTCAATGTCCAAGTGGAGATCAGTGATGAGTGGCGTTCCTCAGGGGTCTGTATTGGGCCCGGCCCTCTTCAACATCTTTGTCGGTGACATGGACCGTGGAATAGAGTGCACTCTCAGCAAGTTTGCCAATGACAGCAAGCTGCGGTCAGCACTCTGGAGGGGAGGGATGTAGTCCAGAGGGACCTTGACAGGCTGGAGAGGTGGGCCAGTGCAAACCTCATGAAGTTCAACCAGGCCAAGTCCGAGGCCCTGCACATAACATAAATATTGATAACTGATTCCTTGTTTCCATTCAGAATTTATTTTTAATATAATTTTTATGATCTGCTTTATGCAATCAGCTTTAAGCCAGTGAGATTGAGTTTATCTACACTTACACCACTGTCACCCTTCGCAGTGCTCTGCAGGGACTCTTGTATGTAAATTCATTAATGTAAAACAGGCAGGTAGCCCTGACAGCCAAACCCGTGTCCCTCTCCTGTTTGGGATGAAGGAGTCATGCTCTTTTCCTTCTTTTCCAGGCTTAATGAAGATTTCTTTCCTTTGATGTGAGACTTTTCACAGGGAGGCTGAAACATCCTTATGCTGCCTCTTCACCTGGTGGCTATGACACTTCATCAGAAGCGGAGAAGTACAGATTCAAATTCCTGAAGCTTAGAGGTTATACAATCCAAACTTACTTCTAGTGCATGTTGCTGCAACCTCTAGAGCACAGTAATTATAAACAAGGAGTAAAAAGAATTAGATGAGCCCATTTGCTAGTCTCTCCCACAAGAGAGTAGTATGCTACTCATATTTGCAGCTCTGCAGTTTTGCTCTGACTCCCAGGCTTTATTTACCAGATTAACGGAGCCAGGGAAAAGCTGCGGAAGGGCTCTGGAAATATAGATGGGACCATAATGTGGCGGTGGAGGTGGGAAACAAAAAGGCACAGAAGACCCTCACCAGGAGAAGTGCCCCCCTCCCACCCACTGAAAATGCAGCCTTCTGCTATGCGCCCAGCAGGAACTGGGGAGGGAAGGAAGGAAAGCAAGCTCAGCACCCTCCTTCCTCCCACTCCATTAATATCAGGATATTTTTGTGCCCACAGCTGTGTTACTATACTTGCTCTTTCTTGTGTTGAGTCTAGGGAGAGGCACATCTCCAGGGACAAGGGAAATTTGTCATGTACAATTAGCAGGGGCGTCAAAACCTAAAGTGTCCTGATTTGGAAAACCGCAAAGATTAAGCTACTTACTTTTGGAAAATAAATGTGAATAAAATGTCACATATCTAATTTTTGGTAAAAGTCCTCAGACTAGACCTCAGTTCTGAACCTTACTCCTTTATACAGATTTATCTTTGCAGTTAAAGAGCAAGGATGCCTTGCAATGGCCACCTTATTATTTTCTTCACTACAGATTTCACTTACTCAGAAAGTCCATACTATGTTTTAAGTACTATATCAGTAAAGATTTGTATAAAAGTATTTGCAGCATTAAGTATAAAAAAACAACTGTGAAAAAGCATATCAGTATATCCTGTTTTACAGTACCAGGAACCATATAACATTGTAAGTCATGGGTTCTCTGTCTGTTGTCCTAAATGTGAACTGTCATCATACTGGATACAAATCATATCCCAGTCATTCAAAAATGCAATTTATTGGGATGAGAAATAAATTAATATTTATTGTATGTATAATTCAGTATTTAAAGCCTTATCCACATATGCAGGTATAAGCACAGGTTATATGCTTGTTAATGCAGGGAGCACTCATGAATGTCCTTACTGATGCTATTAGTTTGCTCAATTAAGGAATTCCATGATTGTTTTCTTTCAACAAGCATCTGTGTGTACCTGTCACCAGGTTCCCTTCATAAATCTTTCTTGGCATATTTACAGCTTTCCAGCTTTTAATTTATGCTATACATTTAAGACTACTTTTCATATAGTTGTCTGGACTGTAGGTACTCAGAGAAATGAGTAATTTTCAAGAAAATTCCTGACAAAGCTTAACCATTCAAACCACTGATTAGAAGATTTGATATGTGCAGAAAATAAGTAGGAAATATAGTGGAATGAGAGTTATACCACATAGAAATGAACATTAATTCAAACATCCAAATTATGCTCTTGCATATATATTCATAGATGTATATATATAAATATGTATGTATATATGTATGTGTATGCATACATTCTCACTTTCTGTGAGTTACAAAGTTGATGTACTATTCATGCAAAAATATGTCATTCTGGAGCCTAAATTAATAGTTTTAGTGATTAATGATCTGTTATTATTGAACATTCTTACATTTAACTATACAAAACCCTTTTAACAGAAAAAAAAGAAAATCTGTGGAAGAGGGTGAAAGCCATTACTACATTGAAACAGCCACAATGTGAAAGGAATCCCTCGTTTTCTGTAGGATAACATCCTTTGTCTTCCATTGAACCAACCTTCAGTTCATGCTTGACCCATTTTTGGCATCATTTCACATCACAGGATATTTAAAATGGCTACAGCCCTGAAAGGCATTTTAACTGCAAAACCTTTATCACAAGACATCTCTACAGTACTACAAAAATAAGGGAGAATGTATGTAAACAACATGAAGAGTAATGCTTGTCATTTGTCTACAAGACTTTTACCCTATAGGATTTGACATCTTTCTTGTTTTTTGACAAACATTTAGGTTCTGTCAGAGTGAGGAATAGGTTTTCTGCAACAGCCAGGACCACTGTTATCATATACGTGTAAATAACCTTGGAAAAACACAGTGAAGATCAATTCATTGCACTGAAGTGCTGATGAGAGCTTAAAAACATCTGATTATGTTTTTTCCAAGGTCAATCTTTTGTTATCTTATAGAGAATGCTAAATTCAACATAGGTTTCACGTCAAAGCTGTGTACTTCTGAATGTATTCCAGCGTCTGCTTTACACAAATGCTTTGCCAAGTGCAAGCAACCTGTCAAACAAAGAGCATCACGCAGGAATAAGTGGGCCTTTCATTTTCTGCCGAGTCGTACTATGTCTGCATTCTGCTTATCTGTCTTCAGTTCAGCCAGCTTCCCGTTTAAGTTTCATTCTAAATCAAATTGGGTCAATTCCAAGTTTTCCATTGAGAATGTTTCAAGAAGAAATGTTATTACTTTAAGCTGAAAATTCTTTTTTTTTTTTAATATTAAAAACAAGAGCGGGTACTGGAGCATTTAATCGTCTGTCCTCTATTTACAAATCTTTCAACTTGCATTATCCATTTCTGAAAGAGAAATAGAAAACATAGGCCCTTGACACTAATAAATATCACACACCACTATCAGCTTGATGTTTCCAAAGCTTTTCTTAACTCCATTTCTCTTTTTAGCTGGATTACTCCTGGTTGGGTAACTAAAATAAAAGTGCCTTTGAAGTGTGAATATAGTATTGCCTCACATTAGTTAAATATTTTAAATGTCATAAAGTGACTCAAAAAATTAATCCTGTAATATGTGCACTTCTGTGATCTCTTAATGTGAGAAGCTGATGTGTTTAATCCCTGTGAACCATACTGAGCAATTATCCAAAGCTTTGATTGTACTTTTTGTGAGTCATAAAATAGAACTCATGTAAACATGGGGCAGCTTTTGATTTTGCTTAGTAATTGTTCATTATGTTAATAAAAAACACTTAAGAAGTAGCCCAGCTCCTCCATCCCCAATCTATACTTGAAAGCAAAGAAAAAGATTGCAGTGTTATAAATTATTTGAAACCATATTTGTATACAATGTGTATTTTAGTTTCATGAAGATGTTTTGAGGATCTTATGTTAAAATACCAGTTCTACCTCCTGTAAGAGTTGCTGTTTTTTCATGAAGAGTTTAGTCTAGGATTGTAAACTGTAATTGTCTTTAACAAATTGCTCATGAATAGTTTTCCTAAGTCATGTCAGTAGACATTTTGGTAGACATGGTGATGATAGCTGAGCAAAGACTTTTGGTCAGGCACAATCTAGACCTGAAGAAATGTGTCTGCTATACAAGTTCCTTAGCCCGTCCTGAGCTGTTGCCATTTGATACATCTGCTAATTTAGCAGCCTGTCAGCAAATCTGCCTAAAAAGCAAAATCCTGCAGGTCCTGGGAGAAAAAAACTCTCATCTCTGAGCTTCCTAGTGTGAACTCTAAGATCTCAATTTTTGTCTGTTGATTAGAAGAAAATTATACTTTCAATTCATCTTGTCCTAAGATATGTAAGCCATATTGGCCTATGGAGGTGTTTTTCTGCTTCATTGCAGCATTTTTTTCTGTTTCTAATACTGGAAAACTAATTGGAATTAGTTTGGGCTTGATGAAGCATTAACATCTTACAGCGTGTTTTGAAATTCTGTTTTGATAATCATTACATATTATTTGTATTAAATGCAATGAAATTTCATATCATCTTGAGAGATCCATTGATAGGGGCTTTGAGACTATCAATCACAGACGCTTATTCTTGAAATGTTTGCATTTTGCTGTATGCCACATTGTCATACAACATGAAAGCTTCATCACAGTAATGAAGAAGGCCCAATGGAGAACGCATTTAGCTAATCATAATTCAGTATTTTAATTGCTTATGGGCACATTAGGTTAAAGTGGAAGAGTCAATAGCACGAATAGTCTTCTGGTGACAGGATGACTTAGTTAATGTTAAATGACAAAAAATGTACCTTCTTACAGATCAAGAGCAAGTTCTAAAAATATAAAAATTGTGGCATTACTAACTTTAAAATAGTATTCCTAACGTAAGTCCCCACAGTACTTTAAACAATACAGCAGAAACCTTGTCAGAGGTGTGGATAAAACTATGTGTGGCTATCCATGTGTGGATTTACCTCATATTCACTTTTCAAGACTAGCCATTGGTTTTTTGTGGGCCTTAGACTGCAATTCATGGATCACATGAATTCTTATTGGGCTATATTTGTCTACTCACAAAATAAAACTTTTTCAGTAACTCATGACAAGATAATAAAAAAAGTGAAATCTTCCTACTGACAAACTTTTCTGATGTTACAATAAAAATGACAGCAATGATGGACATTTCTTTTAATGCTATATGATTGAACAATCCCAAAAACTGTAGCAAAAATGAAAACCATAACTAGCAGCTTCTGAGATAGCTGTTATTTCATTTCAACGCAGTTTGAGTCCTCTGCATGATGAAATTGCCTTACCATGCATGTAGGAACAGCTAAAGGGACCACTCCAACACAGCTGAAATGAATACTGATGAAAATTATAAAAGCTCTCTCTTTAGGGATACAAAGTAATTTATATGTAAGTTCAATAGTCATTGAAAATTTCAGGTAAAGATTTAGCTTTAATTAACACTGGTGAAACAGTCAGGACCTTATTAATATGTCAGGGGAATATTGTCTGGAAGGGTAATGCAGCTATCTAAAGTCATGAACAGATTAAGCCTTATTATAATTAACCAGTTCCAACAATTCTTTCTTTGTATTAACCCACCACTTCAGAAAGTAATGACATAGTTGACAGAGTTATGTGGAGCTGCATTGCTGACACAATCTCATTAATATTTTTTATTTAACTTCTAAAACAACATAGTTACTGTTTTTTATCGAGACAGGTACATACAATTTGTATGTTATACATAGCATATGCATGTATGTAAGGGCTATAGAATTTGATATGTGATATTAGTTTAAGTATTTATTTCTAATTACACATATTCAGTAAAATGAAGGAAATGTTCTGAAAAAGGAACCCTGCGTGGAAAAGAAATCATTAAATACTTGAGGAGTAAAGAAATGTTTGGGGTTTTTTTGCTAGTGCCAAAATTGACAGAGGTATAGTAGGGTTCCATATTGTTCTCAGAATTTCCAGGTAGATCTTGGGTTGCTTCATAGTAGACATACTAGGAAATTAAGGAAGTGTGACGTTTCACAGTGCCACTGAGAGGTGGAAAACCTAAAACTTGATGGATAAAGTTACCCTTTTAGTACCTCAGCCTTGTCCCATATAAAAGACTTGACTTAAAGATTGAGGGGAATCCTATTGGTATGTTGAAGATAACTGGTCCCCAGAGACAGATATTACCATTCTCTTTCAAAATGGTCCAATTTTCTGATCTTGCTGTACTTAAAATAAAAATCCCTATTGCATTAATTTAACAAAATTACAGACTACAGTGTAAAATCCATCCTTTTGTCACTCTTCAGCTGCATATATTAAATTCATTTCAGAAATATTTTAGTGTATCTATTTTGATTTAGATTATTTTATTTATTGTTTAGAAGATGTTCAGGCAAAACAAAATGTGTTTAAGGTCATTCATTTAATGTCTTTTTCTATGCCTGAAATAATCTTTTTGATCACAAAAAACTATGTTGCTTTTTGTTATGTTATATATGAACCAGTTAATTTCCTATTAGAAGGTGGTTCCAAGTTACCCATTTTTAAAGTAATGTATTTGTTATTTCTATTATTAGACATTGTCTAAAGCAAAACAGGAAGTCCATTAAGTAGATGATACTAAGTATGTACAGGCACCAACAAGGCCTTAATTTATTGATGAAAACACACATCCCATGCACACTGGAAGACAGATTGCACATTTATTTCTGAAGTATATACTAATACATATATTATTGAAATGAAAATAAACTGTGTATTAATAAAAAGTTTAAAATAATCTTTTAAGTCAGCACGTGTGGAGGCTAAATTTACCGTTTGTACAAGGAATTATAAATGCACATCTCTCTATATGTTCCTGAGCTTGCATACAGCATATGATTTACATCATTACTCCTTCCTCAGTTTGAAGACATGCCAAGCTTGTATGCATGCACACCTTATACATGCATAGGGCATGTATGCATGCATCTGTATATGATACACATGTAAATGAAGTTCTAGATCACGGGTTTTTAATAGCTACACATAGCAGCTACGTGTAGTATTTTTTAAAGGAAAACTCAAATAAATCATGGAGATATTTAAATGTCCACTATTATCTAAACTTAGAAATTCCACTAATAGCCTCAAGTTACAGAGTGGGACTACACCGCAGTGAAGTTTCTAGGAGGCTGCTCTATACTGTACGTTGTGCCTGCCAGTGGATCCACAGATGTCTGCCATGGGATGGGAAAGTTTTAACTGAAAACAATTAACCCTTCCAATGAAGACCAGAAAATTAAAAGCCCTCTTTCACACTGTTCTTACCATCAGCTGCTCTCCATGCTGGTCCCTTACAGTCTCCTAATGGATTTTATGTCCTGTCAAGAGCTTGAATTCATAGGGGTTTTCCCAGAAGATGTATTTATTCCTTACATTAATATATCCTGGAATTCAGCTACATGAGATGAATGAGAAAATATATGTACTATTATAATGGAAATATTTTTCAAGTTCTATAAAATATGGCTAGTTAAGTATTTTATGACTACAGTTTTGTTTTCCAAGGAAATTTCCACAGAAGTACAAAGTCTTTTTCTTTTGAAATTCTCTTCCTAAATTTCCCATGCCTTAAGCTTCACAAAATTTATGCAACAAGATACATATCCAGCTAAAAATATGCCGAAGATAAGCCTTCAGGTTTATCTGAATTCAGTGAAATTGCATATGAATTTTATTGACAGCATAGTAATACTGGTTGTGCTGTAAAGCTACTAGAGAAACAGAACATTTATTGACAATTTATTTTGTGAGCTTCTGGTGGAGTGTGAAGCATGAGTATTTCCAGCCTGATCACAAAACCACTATGTCTAGTGCTGAAAAGTAAATAGAATAAAAAAATGTAGGATTTTTGGTTACAAATACACATTCAGGTACATCAAGGTTTACCGTCCAAGGTGTGGGGAGGAGGTAGAATCATCTATTTGTTGACAATTGTGTTTATATCATCCTACATCTCTTCCAATCCTTACTACTCTGCCTCCTCATCATTTTTCAGTGTAATATACACAGTGCATCTTGCATGGCTTTAACTGTAATGATATACACAAAGGAATACAGTCCTCTGCTTTCATCACAGCTATAATTTCACTTATATTAAAATAACTATCTTGGCAGAGTTTGTTGCCTTGTCTGAACCACTATACAAATACATAAGGGCTCTATTAATGTAACTACACTATTAAATAGATAAAAGTAAATACAAAGTTCCAGTAGTTAAATGATACAACATCACAATATTCAGACAAAGACAAAACTCGGGAATTGTTCTAGATTAGCCTCTGATTTTGAAAGAAGGAGGAAAGGTGGGAGGAGAGAGGAATACCTCTTGGTTCAGCACCAGTGAAAAAAAAGGCCATAGCTCTCTGGCACTGTGGACAAGTTGTATGGCACAGCTTGCATCAATATGGCCAAATTTGGTTTTTTGCCCCCAAACAGGTTAGCTTCCTCCATGGTGTCCACTACTCTGAGCTATCATGCAAACCATGCCCAGACATTGCTAGCAGGGTTGGTGGCAGCCTGGGCGGAAGCTAGGCTCAGCAGCAGTAAACAGTATGCGTGACAACATGACAGGGCTGTGCCATCGTCCTACCTAGGTCACTAGGTGTAACTTACTACTGTAGAGGGGCCAGTATTAACAAAAACCTTACCAAAAAAACTGCTTTTGTATAATTAAAATCACTTTTAAAACCATACAGTTTGCCCTTGTGTGAAGTATTTTTAAACCAATAAAAACAAACCAGCACAATGACCTTGTGCATGGGTCACCTGAGACTCTTAAATTCCTGTATAAAGGACCAACTTATTTCTTCATTCCGAGCACACACCAGTTTCCTTGCACATCAAAAGAAGTAAGAGTGATTTGAATCTGACATGTTGCTATTGCTACACACGCTTTCAGAAATGTGGTACCAGCTGCAGCTGGAAAAAATATTTCCCTGTCCTTTTCATAGTACACAGAAAGACAAACTAGATTCATCACATGCCCTCAAATTTTTATTTTAATTTTCTTTTCAGAGTGTGGTTCATCTGAAATCATGTCTTTGGGAGTCCCTTAGGCTGCAGGTTAATTTTCATTCTCTTAAGGCTGATGTTTTAGCTCTGTAATGCACCACACCCAGTTATGTCCTTGCACAAACTGACCGATGTGACCAGGCAGAATTATCAGGGCAATGACTAGCGAGCCTGGGAAGTCTAAATGCAAAACCAATGCAGACATCGCCCTAATTTCCTGAGGATGTAAACAGATTGCAAGAAGGAATAAGAGTTTCATAAACTAAAATTGGTTTCTTTCTTATATTGCTTTAATCATTGCTTTAATCATTTAATCTATTGCTTTAATCAAAATTTCTCCTCTTAAATAGCAAGAAAACAACTTTTGTTGAATTACCTACTTAGCAGCAGTGATAATAGGTTAAACAAGCATTGATTATCTTTCCTTAATGATAAATTATTGCATTTTGCAATACTTTTTCTCAACTCTCATTCAGTCCTAATGTTATAAAAGTCTACATCTTTTCAAGTTTAAATGAAAACTGTATTAAATATGCTTAATGATTTTTAGAATGACACAATGATCTACTGAAAAAATGCCTTGTATTATGTGTTTGACATGTATCCCTCCGTGTATACTGATTACCCATACTTCTATGGATATTGGAAAATGTAGACAGCAATGCTGCAATTAAGCACTTCACTGAAAAATAAATCACAGCATTTGGTTTAGGGAAAAAAAAAGGTTGAAAGAGCAAGATTGCCTCTACTCTAGATGAAATCCCTCTCAAATTGTCCTTACTGCCTCCTGAATCTTTCTCTTCCACGTACGCAGAGAAACGCTCATGCGTACCAAGAAGAACAGAGTTTTTATGCAACAACCAGCTGAGCTTTGAGAGACGTTTTTGAAAGTACCAAAGTAAACAAGGCCTAAAGACAAAGGCTCATATTCTGCAACACTTTTAAGGTATTGCTGACCCTTCCCACTTGCCATGGCTGCTTCAGGACACTGGTCTTTCAGAGACTCCAGCACAACCATTTGTGGGGCTGGGCTCTCAACAAAATCAGTCTCAACTTTACATTCAAACCAGTTGACTTATAAGCTTTATCACTTGTAAAAAGAGCAATCCTAATTTTTCTTGGTTATATTTTGTCTTTGTAAATGAGTTCTTGGAGAGCAGGAGGAGGAAATAAACCTATTTAAAACAGCATTGCCACTGAAATATTGCATTGAAGTCCTCACTTAAAAGCTACAATGCAGAGCTAAGGACCAGTTCTTAGAGGCATTTGGGCAGCTAGAAGAAAAGATTTTCAAAGTGTCACTAGGTATCTGCTGACAATTTCAGATTATTAAGTATCTTACAAAATCTTTCTTGGTGTGGTAATGGAAGTGAATGACACTTAAGCTCCCTACTAAAGAATTTTTTAGAATTTTAGTCTTGGTATAACCTATAATTAGTCAGATATGTCCTGTCCATTTCCGATGGTTTTAGATCAGGGCTGCGTTTCTTGGCAAAGCTTGATTTTGATGGCGAGTTTGAAGCTCTGCCCTCATATCATGGAGTCAGTCTCATAGAAGCTGGAAGATGTTAGAACTGTACTGTAAACTGGTCATTTAAAAAATTATGGTACAAGCATTGGACACTCTCTAGTGTCCAGTTGCCCTCATTAAGAAATGTATTAATATAAAAAGACATCAGTATTTCTGCAATAAAGCTCTTCTTTCAAAGTGTCTGTTATCTACAGTGCTCACTTAGGCCATTCCCTACATATTGTGAATGTTTCTGGGTTTCCAAGGGAGCAGCTTGTCAAGTATGCACTGCAGGCTTTGGAGCATCAGTAACATAACACTTTTGCGTTCCTATTGCTCCAGAGGTCCTCATTATGTGTTGCCCATGGCCCACGGCCCTGCTGGCATTCACATGGTGTCCAGCTCGTCAAGATGCTGCTGGGCTAGTGACTCCAGCCAGCATCTTCCATCAATTGCTCTGACATTAAGGAGGATGCCAGCCCCCAGGTCGCCAATTATAGATGTGCACGGGTCCCTCACATCTCTGTGACAAGTGGGGACTGTTTTCAGCTTGCCTGTCACCTCTCTGAGCCTGCGGTGCAGCCCAGTGTGAGTTGTTTTATGCCAGCCCCTGGGATTGGACCGAAGCAGGTGTGACCCATAGTGACAAGAGCACCCCATGACAGGACCCTGAGAGGTGTCCATCTCCTGGTCTGTTTCTTATAGGCAGACATGACTCCTGGAGCACTGGAGATCCCAGCGGCCTTTCAGAGAGCATGTCACAGCCAAACCTTCTCAGCCCATGGCGGCTCAACTCAGCACAGGATTGAGAGAAAAGAGCCTGCCGTCATTACACCCGTAAGATATAGTCTATATTCTGTGGAGGAATATAAATCTGTGTGAAATAAAGCATGCTATCAGATGGGTGACATAAGTAATTGAACTACACCAAAAAGGTATTGTTCTCTTAGTCAGAAAAATTACTCTGGCTCCTATGTTTAGAAAGAATATTTAATCGTAAAATGTATTTCTGGGTGGTCATCTGTTACTGATGTCAGAAACAAATGCCTGAAGAAGTCAAACAATTCTTCCTTTTGTTTGACAACTTTGAATTACTTAGTTTCTCTGCTTAAGAAAATTAAGAATAAGTTCTTCAGCATCTATATATATACCACTGGTACTACTTTGCAAGCTACTTCTGTTCATAGTGATGCACTAAACAGAGCGAATTATGTATTTTACTTTATGTAATTCTATTCTACAATCATCTTCATAATCTTCCACAAGTCTATGCTTCCAGTGATTCCTGAATTTATGAAATTTATGAGTTTGGAGCATTTTAAGGTCTCTTAATCCATATTTTTAGCTACGTGCTAATTCCAAATGTTATAAGGATCCAGGTACAGTTCTTGAAATCTTGACTTCTGGGCTCCGAGATGTTTGAAGGAAAATTTCTGTTGACCCCACTGACTAGAGAAATTCTGAATTTTCAGAATTTGCAGAATATACCAGAGCTCTAGCAATATAAATATGATTTTTATAAACAATATCTTTTGAATCCTAAAATGTATTTTCTGCTGGTATTTAGATAAATGTGATTTCCTCCAACTTCACTATTTGGTTTAGTGTATGACCTGCAATACAGTAATTATACATGTCAGTATATAATATGTATACAAACTCCTTTACATGTCTAGCTCAGAACATTCAGTCACATGCAGAGACAAAAAATTTCCATGATTACCTCCAAATCATGGAAAGCTATGTCTTGTTTGGGTAAAAAGACAGAAAAGTATTTCAATGGCATTATTCTATCTTTCTATTTTTATATTAAAATTGCTTTAATAACATTTTGTTTTTATATTTATCCTTGTTCCTATCTCACATAATTTCCAAACAAGTCCCTTTGTGGTTAGGAATAGCATTGCAGTCATAATTTAAGAGCCAACAATGTAGCTTTCCACGTCACAACATTCTTTCTTAATGGATTGCAGAAGCAATACAATACAATAAATTAATTATGAGAAGATGCTTTTGGGAGTAGAACCCAAAGTTTCCTAAACAACTCCATTAGCTGGAGCCAGCCATGTGTCTTTGTAGTATTTAAGGAAAGCAGACTTCCTTTCATTCTGTTTCCTCTTTTCAATCAGTATCATTGTCAGCCACTACACTTTGTAGTTTGATACACTCATTCTTAATCTGTTGTGTATTTTGCAGCACTCTTGCAGTTCTTCTAAAGCCCAGAAGTTAATAAAAGCAGAAATAACTAAAAGTAGGGGCAGTTATTTGAATATCCACATAAGTTTTGTCAGCATTTCAGACAGAGTAGTCTGAAATTTTTTATTTGTGGTGCTTTCTTCTCCCTCATTCTTTGGGGAGGAGATGATTTGCATCTTTACTTTTGCATCTGCTCACTCAAGAGGGCAAACCTGCTTCATGGTGTGTGCCATTGTGTTTCTGTAGCTTTCATCTGTAGAAAGTGCCTTGCTCTACAGAGGTGGGTATTTCCATGTCTCTTTTCACCTAGCAAAATCTGGAGTTTAATTTATCAATCACCAAATACTACCTTACTCTTCCATGCTTACAAGTAAATACATTTCAGCTACCTTTTTCCTTCTTGAACAAGAGAGAAATCTACCTTTTCCTGTCTGGCAATAGCGATGTCTCTCACATTGATGGAGTTTTCTGTGGTTGTATATAACATCTCTACAGGCAAGAGCATTTATTGCATTTAAAAAAAATATATTAGGCAAACTATTCTTAAGATTCACCAGATCCTAAGACATGTTCCTTAAAATGGTCAGATGGTTACCAGGTGATGGTGCATTTCTGTGTGTCTTGCTGTAGAAAGAACATAAGCAACTTGGGCTGGAAACTAACTTTTAGATGGCTGAAATTACATACAGTCCTCTCTCCCTTCTGTTCAAAAATACAAATACAAAGTGCACTGAAGCTAATGTGCTTGCAGCGGTGAAAAGTACCTATGTGGCAGGGGATTCAGCACAGGCTCAGGAATCCGTCTAAATTGGAAGTCTTGCAATACTACAGACTAAAATGACATTGGATCAAGTAATATTTTGTATTTATGGATTCAGACTTTAGATCTGTCAAAACAGATGCAACCAGAGAAATAAGGGTTTGGATGTCTGTTTCTGAGAATTCAATGCTGAATTGTACTCTGAGATTAGTACTGCAGACTGCATTTCACACCACCCTAGTTTTGAATAGGTTTTCATTGAATGTGATTTCTTTTTTATTTTTTTTAATTCAGAGGCTGACCCTTAGTAATTAACAGTAATTTGCTGCTAACTAGCACACCAGCTTCATTAACTCAGCTGGAATTAATGCAATCTCTCACTTACTTAACCTGAACCTTCTCCTGCTAGAACAAAAAAAAAATTAGTTTCATTAACTGTATTTATTATATATCAAAACCAGAAGGCAAAGTTTCCTTAATTTTACAATTATGCAAGAATAATAGAAGTTATTTAAAAGAGATTAATATAGAATACCTATCACACAAAAGTGCAGTTCCGTAGGAAATCGAATACTGTGGAAAAAGTGAGTTAATTTTCAGGTTCCCATAAGGCCTGCAAGGGAAAACGTATGAGGACTGAAGAAGACAAACAAAAATACCCATTGCAAGCAATGTATTGATTACATTTAGAAATCAGAGTTAGAAATTAGAAATGTGTCACGTGAGAGTTATTCGTTCAGTTTTCTTGGAAACCAGTGCATAAGGAGTAACAGTGGACATGGGTAAGACAAGTATCAGATCACGTTGTCCTGTGACAAAGTGCAAGGCAGGAGACAGTGATGTCTTAGCCACTGCTGGGGGTGTCAGAGTCTTCGTGGTTCAGAGCTATCTACTGCCCATCCCAGTCGCTGTTTGGTAGCTGTTATGTTAACCCAGAATTTACTTTTGTGTTTACATTCTCTTTCGGTTCAACTATTGTATTTCTCTCTGTCTTTCTTGTCATTTTTCAAAGGATTCCAATTATATCCACACGCCTCTAGGTATGCCTTTTTTTCTGAATTTGTTTCATCTCATGCCAAGGTAGTGTTTACATGGTGCTCTCTTTTGGTTGCTATTTCATGCAAGCAGTTCTGATTCTTTCAAATGGTTCTGGAGCTGGATCTTCTGATCCTGCTGTCAGCTAGTGTATATAACCATATTTCCACGGACTTTGATAGGTTATAGCAATTTTTGGCAGCTGACAGCAGCAGCTTTTCTACACTCTACTGTTGATTTATAAGAGAATCACAAATCCCCGGTGCTTACAAAATTGAGTTATTCCTCTGAAACTAATGCACTGCTCACTAAAACAGTATTACCACTGCAAAATGGCTCGCTATAAGGTGTCATTTTCATCTAGTTTTAATGGTACAAAGAGTACTTTCAAAGTAAACATAAATAACTTTTTAGAGTCAATTGTTCTGGTTTACTTTTAATAATAGCATATTATTAGAATTATTGTCTAGCATACTTAATAGTCTGATTTTTGCCTAATCTGCTGCATTGTATAATGATCAGCTGCACTGATAATAGCAGCTTGGTGTGTGTGAGATGAGAATCAGGCCTGAGAACATCAGTCTATGAATTTCCTGTTCTGACATAATCTATAACCAAGCATATTAACCATCACGAGTAAATCCCTGCATCAAATTTGACTGGTTTACTTAACTATAGCTCATCCTTTTATTTTTTAAGGAAAATTTTCATATCTGTGTTATTTACACACAAAAAAAAGAAACATTGAGAAAAACATGGCTGGAAAATAGTATCTAGTTTAAAAAATAAAATGCAGCATTTCAGTAATATACTATGTCATATTTTAGAGCATTTCTGTGTTGAAAGTTTTAATTTTTTTATTTCCGAATGAACTGTTTAAATTAAAATAATTTTTACTGAAAATTCTTAAATTGCAAAATCACAAATAAAGTTTTATGTAAGATGCGTTAATTATTTTTTAAATTTTGTTTTACATAAAATTCTGTAATATTTTTAATTTTTTTAGGGTGGACATCCTGGTTCCTATCCATTTCTATTCAAATATAGTTTATATGTCTGAACTATGTTTATCTGTACAAGTTGTGCTATGTATCTGCAAATACCTGAATGATTTGTTCTAAGTGACTACAAATGAAATAAGCTTTCATGAACATCATAGTTTGATAATTCTAGCAATAATATATTTACAATAGCTGGCATCCTTTCTTCAGTAGAGTAGCACTGAGCTGCCCAACAGTAAGTGAGTTTGAAGTGAGCAAACGCTCTGTTTTTCAATCAGCATCAGCTCCCTCTAACAGTGCCAGTGACCTCCTAAAGACTCCCTTAGGTGGTAGAAGGTGTCCTCTGTAGAAGTTTGTTAAATACTCTAAGGCAAAGGACTTGATAGCAAACAAGCCAAATTAAGCAGGTGAAATACTGCAGCTGAGAAATGTTTAAGGAAACTGCAGGTGTCTGCTTAACATTTTCCTGAGTAGTCTCCCCTTCTATCTTACTCAGACCCAGTCCTGCTCACACGCAACTTGATGGCAAAACTCTATGGCAGAATAGAGTCCATTGTGTTTTATGAAAATTAAACACGGTCTGTATTTAGACAGTCCCATAAGTAACAGTTGACAGCATGTATTAGTATGAGCACGCACATAAAGCACCAGGGAACCATAAAGCCTGAACCATATTTTGCAAGCAAAGCTTTAGTGTGAATACTTAAAACATCACAGTGAAATCCTATTTTTAAAAAATGGCTATTTATTGTGCCTGCCTACCACCCATAAAGATCTTTACTATGTAGAATAACAGAAGTATGTTCATCTTTTTATAGCAGGGAGAACACTCTTAACAAGGCAGATAAACAGAGTTAAAATTCCTGAAAGGTAACTCTAACAATTCATGCGCCTCTTCCTCTGGGAAAGCAACTACTAAGTCAGCTGTTTTCTGTAATCTATAATAATCTGTAATAATCATTAAGCACTGTGGGGAGGCAAGGTCTGGTAGCAACTGAAGGGATAAGGTGAGGGGAACAGTTCTGTGTAGCTCCTTGTTCAGCTGGCTGCCAACTTGTGATAGGACAAGAGGAAATGGCCTCAAGTTGTGGCAGGGGAGGTTTAGGTTGGATATTAGGAAACATTTCTTTACTGAAAGAGTGGTCAGGCACTGCAACAGGCTGCCCAAGGAGGTGCTGGAGTCACCATCCCTGGAGGTGTTCAAAGAACATGCAGAGGTGGAACTTCAAGATACGGTTTAGTAGGCATGGTGGTGTTAGGTTGACAATTGGACTTTATGATCTTGGAGGTCTCTTCCAACCTTAAGATTCTATGATTCCTGCCATCTTGTGCTCTGCTGGCCACTCCTGCTTTACCTCCTTCCTGGCTTTCATGACCAACCATGTCTCACCTCGCTCCTCTCACTCGTTTTTTTAGCCACTGCTAGAGATGGACTCTCAGGACACTCTGTGCTCCATGAGCTGTTCCAAAGGTGGAGTCCTTGCTCCACTATCTGCTGGCACAAGTCCTACTTGTCTCTGTTGAGTGGTCCTGCCTGCTGGGTATCCCAGGGCTACTGGTCTGCTTGTGCTCTGATAGCAAATACAGACTGAAAAAATTCAAAAGGCAGTTGAGATACTGTTTATGTTAACTAGCAATATAGTTAAAATAGCGCCTAAAATACGTATAGCTCATACCCCGTCCAGAATCAAGGAGTTATTTTAAGCAAAATTGCTAGTTAAAATGGTATTTTTACCATGACGGGTAATATATTATAGAATTTAACAAACACATAGTGAAAGTCTATCGTTAAACCCTGGGCAATTGAGGTTTAATAATGAGATAAATAGTCTATATTCTGTCTAGCTATGAGACATTTGCTGAAGAAAAGAGTAATCTAGATCTTCTTCCTTTTATTCTAATAGAAGCATTGCAAAGCAAGCTACTTAAGAATAATTGAGCTTGCTGCATATTCAGATAAAAATCTTTGTGGCTAATGAGCTAAACCACAATAAATAAAAGTATCTCATTTCATTTTTAGTATAAAAATTCTCACTACATGTATTTGCTCTTGACAGCCTATTTTAAATACATAATTTGGTATGGTTAGCAAAGATACAAAGGCTATGTGTCGCCAACAGACAAATGTTTTCTCTTTCAGCTGTTAAATAAATAGGTCTATCTTTCTTTTGTGTCTCTTTTAAGATAATTAAAATGGTAGGAGGCATTTATCTGGCCCTAATGTTCATGGTTATATGCATTATTGCTAATTAATAGCATTAAGTATCTGAGCAGTAGAATTGCTCCTCCAGTGCAAAGTAAACAGAACTCTAAAATCACTAAATCAGGGCATTGAACACATCCAAGCAGAATGAAAATAACAAGTAGAAGCTGTTGTTCTTCTGTTGCGAAGATTTTTTCTCTGTAAAACAGATTTTTGAGTACTGGGGATACAAATTTATAGGACTATGTTCCAGTGTAATGGTCTCAGTGGTTTACTTGGCATGCTACATTAGTAGGAAGCAAGTAGTAAGAGCTGTCTTCAGAGAGGGGGAACTGGCTAGAATGATCCTAGGTGGATTAGAGATAACGAGCTACCAAAATCAAGTTCCTAGGGCTAAATTAGGTTGAAAACATAAGGTACCACACCTATAATCTGTAGGTGATGTTCAGAGCAATAGGTATTTGACAACAATAATAAAGGGAATAACTGAAAAGAGTATTAAGTGCTGTAGAAAGCCAACCCATTAAATAGGATGTAATTCATTATTGAAGAGTCAATTTTCATTTTAGTTTTCACTCTAGATTTAAAGAATTATAACAAAACATTCATCTTCAACCTCAAACTTACTATTCTGAATATTTAGATTTATACAAATATATCTTTGCAATTTCTTCACCTTACATATACCTAAGTGCACAGTTAATTTTGTGTCTTCTGAGTATAGAAAAATAAAATCCAAGGCTTTTAAGACAACTAGGTCTCTCCTTCCTTCAAGCTACTTCCAGAAGAAGTTCTGTGTTAAATGTTGGTATTGTCTGCAAAAGAGCTCTCAGCTAAAAGACCTCTGGGAATTCCTGGTCTATTTGCTATTACATTTCAAGAATATTATCTTAAATAAATTGTTTGTGACTGCTGTGGTGGATTATGGATATCAAAGTACTAGTGATGCAAAGTCATACGGTAACAAATATTAGAACAAGTTTAATGTGCTTGCTTTGTGAAATTTCTTTGAGAGCACTACTTTCAAAATTAATTGGGAGTTCTGAGATATGTTGCAGCTCAGATGTACACACGAAAATTGCTTATTTGAAAATCTAGTTAAAATAACCTAAATCCTTTCTTGCTCTTTTTCATCTCTTTCTCTAAAATGTTTTATTATCTCTGCCTCAAGATCCCCAGTTAGGATATGTTACCAAATATTATCAGAGCTGTGTACTTCAAGTGGTTCATCAGCTTCTCTCTTTGAAGTCATCAGTGTAATTTTTAAAAGCCAGCCTGTGTGTTTTAAGAACCAGCTAATTCAAAAAGTATAAAAGGCTTTAAACCAGATGCCAGATGTAATCGTTAGAACAGCCAACTCCTCCCAGAGAATGTACACTTAGCAGCGATGTAACCAAAGCTCTATATCTTAAGAACATGATCATTTTTGATTTCTGGAGCAATATATTATCAAGTTAAGGCATCAGTACCACCTTTTATTTTTTGTTAATTATATATTTATCTGGGAGAACAGTTTCCCACAAAGACAATACAGTTTGGATTCTATCTATCGCTCGGCAGGAACGTTTCTTGTCTCTCATAAAGCACTGCATAAGTGCACAAAAAATTTTCTGTGGCTTTCCCTGTGGACCAATGTCTATCACATAGCAACATCTGCTAAAGAATATATTGTAAAGCTATCTTCATATTTCATTTCTCTTCCTGGAGATAAATTTGTCTACCGCTGGGAAATGCATTCAACATTGTCGCAATCACTGTTACACTCACAATAAACATTTGAAAATATCATGTTACAACTAGTAACTGGCAGGTATTTTGTACAATACTTTGACTAGTAGAAACGGAGCCAGTACTGAGTATAAATTCTCTGTTAGTGGCACATACAGAATTTAGCAGGAGCAACCTTAGAGCAGACTTCTTAAACGTTCTAGACCTGCTAAATGCAACATTAGAAGCTCAAAGTATTAACAACTTGGTAGAAAATATATAGGACCTAGAAAATGTCACTACCTTGTAAAATATGGCAAACTAGATTTAAAAGAAAAAAAAAGGAAAAAAACAGTGGACTTACTTAAACTAATCTGGCTCCTTGTCTTGTTTTTCGGCATATTGAGCAGCCCTCAGCACACTTATGCTAGTAAAAGCCACCCTTTTACCTTCTTTAAATCTACTGGTATTGCATTCTTTGAATGTTTAGTATAGGATTACTCCCCAGAACTCAGTCCCTTTCTCCTGTGTGCCGGTTGTATAATTCCAGTGTCCTCAGGGGAGTTTTTTGTGGTATCCAAATATTTATGAAAGCGAAGAGAATTCTGATTTCAGAGTGCTTGCTGTTAGAAGACAAATTTGTTTGTAATTGTTTTCGTAATTCAAACAAACACTTTTCTCCACATACTGATAATTCACTGCAGACAGGAAAATAACCGTTTGGTTGAGTTTGCCATTTACAATGAACAGTTCAGAATTTTGAAACTTTCAATCGTCTACAGACTTACCACAGTGGTTAAATGAGCTTGCATGAGAAATACGAAAGCTAATTGTTTTACTGCAATACCTATTACCTGAATTAATACACTAATGAACGTATATATGCATTGTTTTCCAGCACATCCACTTTCTCTGTGGACATTAAAGGATGTCAGAAGCCGAAGGTCTACTGAGTTTAATTGGAAAGCACACAAAGTTAAAGAGAGGGAAGAAAAATGATATGACAGTCATTGACTTAATACCCTGTAGTCTCATTTCAAATTTATCAGAGATATTAGAACAAATTGTGAAAGCAAGAAAAAATAGAACCTAGAGCAAAAGAAAACAACATACAGCAGAGGATATACAGAATTAAATTATGCCAAATTAATCTATGAGATAACAGGGTCTTTTTTAAAAAAACAAAAGAAATATAATCAATATCTTCTGTCTGAAGTAAACCATGGAAAAAATTTCACATGATGTTTTTAAACCTGAAATGTACATAGTATCTTAAAAGTTATGCACTTGTTAAGAAACTAAGTTACAAGGTGGCTGCAATTAGTGCTGAAAGGTGAATTTTCTTGCTAGTTTCAATGTTAAGAGGATATAACACCTTCAATTTACAAGTCCCATTAAGTATGATGACTTGAGTTTCTAAGATTTAGGTAAAGGGAGAAAATTTCAAATGAAAGAAGGTAAATCTAAAGCACGTGTTTTGCAGAAAAAGCTACAAAGTCTTCCTTGACAAAGCTTTTCAAACACAGCAAGATGGTTTTTGCAACATGAACATCTTATATATGCTACCCACTAAATCTGAAAAACTAGCAATAAAAAGATAGTAAATCAATCAAACAAGACGTGTAATCCTAATATAATAGTATACCTTGAAAAAGAGACAAGCTGTAATATAAATATAGAGCAAATGCTGATAGAGGTATAGCAAACCAATTTGCAATGGGAGATATAAGCAAAATCTGGTAGCATAGAAAAGCAAAATAAATTATAAAAAATCTGTTACTATTTACAATAATCAATTCTAATCAAGAAAGAGTAGAAAAATTCCTTTACATTCATTTCTGAAGGAACAAAACACTCTTTGCTCTCCAGAATGACTGGAATGAGAAATGGAAATTTTTCTACACTGTGCACCATTGTTATAGTAAAATTGAAAGGTAATGAATATAAGTTTAAAAAAAATTCTGAAAACATGTCATTTTAACTTTTCCACTTCAACTAATAGGAGTAACCCCTTTCAGGGTTGCATAAAGCTGAAAAATTTAGGACTATCGACAGCATAGGAACATTCTGCTCATGTGCATCTTTACTCCAGCCATATTCCCTTTCCCATGCTCTGACAGACAAAGCAGATTTGTGCATTTAACTACTGGCTTTGAGCTATCCAAAGAGAATTTATTTGAAAGTGAGGTCTTTTTGTCAACGATTCAGTTTTGTCCCCAGCCAGATTCAAGAGGCAGCTTAGCACTCAAGAACAGGACCTTGTCTTCTTGCATACAAAAATAATTAAGCCACTTTGAAGATTAAACAGAGCTAAATCACTTTCAGGAAGCACCTGCAAGGAATTTTGCCTCTAGCAGTTATTTCTTCAAGAATTACTATAAACTGCCCTTGCCTGCATGGCGTATTTCTCCCAGTGACAACATGTCTCAGTGTCCCATTTGAGGAAATTATCATGCTAACATATATATGCATAATAAAATGTGTAGAAAAAGTGTACAGAGCTATGATGAACAAGTTTTAAAGCATGGAAAATATGAAAAATGAAACATGAATGGTTCAATTTGATCAGTCATTTATTTGTTATTTTCCTGGAGTTTCATTCATTTTTAAAATAACTTATTTGTATTAAAACTGTAATAATCAAGAATTGGTCACTAAAATTCTGAAAACTCAATGCAGGAGTGTATTAAGCACTGAAATACTTCAGTAACTTAATAATTGTGAATAACCAAGATTAAACAAATAGTGAAAATCAAATGAATAACCAAAGCAAAAGTATGCTTTTGAGAGCTAAATATTTCCAGGGAACCACTCAAAAAACAAATGTGAAGAAACAGTGTCTATATGCAATATCTGTCTGCAGCCAAGGTAAATAGAATAAAAATCAAATTAGATGATCATCCAGAAACTAGCAGTGCTACTTATGATGAGAAGACTGTGGTGTGATCCTTCAGCTGGTTAAGGAATGCTTTGCATACAACTTTATGTAGAGGTTATTACATTTCATTGCACCATATGGCAGTAAGGCAGACTACAACATATGGAGATCCAGTCAGGCAAAGAAAAGCACTAAAGAAGGAATAGTAAAGGTATGGTGGCATTGTGGATATCTGTATGTAAGGAATCATTCTGAGTCGCTTGCTGTCCATGCCAACCAGTACACTGGCAGGTTAGCACTATTACATTTGATGGATTTTTTTTTGCACATTTGTCAAGTCCCAGTTTCTTGTGGCACTCAGCTCAGGCCATTCATTATCACTGCTCTGAAGATGCTGATGAAAGTTGTTTGATTGAGATATTTTGTCTTCCTTTTCTCCTCTCCCATCTTTTCTCTCTGCTCTGTCCCTCTTCATCTCCACGGGCAGCAGCTGCCTTTCCTGCAGTCTTTTACCCAGTCCCTACGCCCACACTCACATGTGCACTGAAAATTTCAGGCATTTCAAGCAGAGATGTTTTAATGGATGTATTATGCATGTGATAATGCCATGATATACTTCAAGGAATTTTAACTTTCAAAGTGAACTGGTTAGATATTTTGCAGGTCTTCCTTACTCAGTCACTGCTCAAGTAAAATTGGGGTTTATTTTAAAATTACACTTGCAAATATTGAAGTCTCCATAACCAAAGACTGCTGTTTGAATACCTGTGAATATGAATTTTACTGATGAAAATGGCTGCATTTTGACAGAATTAAGAATGTTTATTAAGATATTGGATATAATATATATTTGAGTCTGGTTCTTGCAGCTATACTTATTGAAATTGAACTTCATACAGCTGCAAAAACGTAGTTAGCAGACCTCTATGTAAGGTAGAAGTTCTTTTTCTCTGCAGCAGCATTCTCTGTTGAAGGCAGTGTAATGGATAAATATATTACTCACATTACAATAGCGTTGAAAAGCCGAAAGTCCATCCACAGCCAACAAAGCTACAGTTAACGCTGAAAGATTTAATCATGCTCCCTCCCATGAAGGATGAAAGATGGGAAAATGTTGCATATAAGCAAAGTTTCAGTAATGTCAAATGGAATATATGGTCTCAATTCTCATATTTCTCCAATTCCTTTGAATACAGTTTTATAAAAAAAAAAACCAAACAAAAAAAATAGGAAGAATTAGGAGAAAAGGAAAAATTATGTTGAAAAAACCAAATTTAACATGGAAAATTTTAGCATAAAGTAATCAGATGAGATATATCCTAATAAATGAAGAAAATGTGCTACTAGACTTATTCTTGCACTGAAAATTTTGCCCCTGATTCATTCAAACATGAACGTTTGAGCAGCCTCACAGAAATCATCCCATGGTGAATGATAGAGTACTGAAACCTGGATAATAGAAAGAGGATAGGAAGGAGGGAAGGGATTCAAGGAGTGAGGGAGAAGCGAGAGGGAGGGAGTTGGGAGGAGGAAGGAAGAAAGGATGGAAGGAATTGACAACAGGAGGGAGGGAGGGAAACCAATAGCCAGGTATGGATCATTGGTCCTGATAAATACTTTTAATTTTACGTTTGACTTTTTTGAAAGCAAAACATGTACATGGGACAAGTCTTGACCAGACTTTTTAGTCATAAAACCATCCGCAGGTGGCAGAATCTGTGTTTTTCCTATGTAAGATTTACAGGAAAAAAAAAGATTTCAAAGCCTATTTCAACAGCCCAACCTATTCATTTTGACAGTTGGGAGATTAGCCCGTTCCTAAGATTGAGCACTATATGTAGGGATTACCTCACCCATGTTGACAAGCTGCCAGCACTGTTGGTAAGAAGCCACTTCATGAATGCAAAATATTTTTAAGATGGGAGAGGAGAGTAACTTTAAATCTGAAACAAGCATTCCTTTTCTATATTGGCAGCACATAAGTACCTTAGTTTGAATTTTGGCCATGACATTTGTGGCTTGAAAAGAGAAATTAATTGTTGTTGCCAGATCTATATTAAAGAAATGGTTGGGGTGGAAATCCAAGATTTATCAGTGATTTCTGAACACTTCTGGTTTTGCATAAGCATTCAAAGACCCCTTTTTCAGATTCAGAGGAAAAAATGTACACTCAGCAGCCACCAGTGTGACTGCCACGCATGTATGTACAGGAAAGCTCACTTTGCATAGAGGAAGCAATAACACTGATAGCAAGGACTTTACCATACCTCAAATTGCGAAATAAGAACTTGAAGTCTGTGATGGCTTTTACCGACCTCTTCTCAGACTCCTCATCTTTCATTTATTTTGGTATACAAATTAGTTAGACCAAAAGTAGTCCAGTTATGTCAACTAAGGCTACAATTACTATTCCCATGTCTAAAAAAGGGTTTGAGCTTCTCACTGTCAACTATTAAAAAGCTACAGCCCAAGAGAATATTTATTTGCTATCAAATATCTGGTGGGTTGCATTAGAGTCTAGAGGTAGCCTCTAAAGAGTGATTGCTCCTGGCTTTCTGAAGCTGGTGTGTCAGCTTCGCCTGGCTGGGTTCTGGCCAACCATCTGTCAACAGAGCTTGCCTTGTTTAGCCTAGCAAAACAAAAGCTGAGAGGGAATACAGACACTCTCTAGAAACACTTTGGGGATAAACAAGGGAGAGGAATAAGAACTATTTAAGCTGAAGGACAATGTTGGCACCAAAAAAAATAAAAACAAACCGGTCATTAATAAAATTTAGTTTGAATTTAGGAGGCCTCCCAGAGAAGCACATTTCCAGAATAGCCTTATTATGGCTGTAACAGGAGCTAAACAATTTCAGGATTTTCAAATTTGGCGTTTATTTAATTTATGAAGAAAATTTTATGATATAATCTCTGAAACAAAATACAATGCGGAGGTGTCCTTCTAGTCCATTCCTTCAATAACATTGGTTATAAATGAAAGCTTATAAAAAAGAATGTTTTTAAAATAGTGATGCCCACTCCATATGAAAATACTCACCACCGACCATTACCTCCACTTGTACTGTCACAAAACAGTTGGCTTTGCAAAGCCATATGAATATTAGTTTCATAAGATCATTAACTGGATGCATTTCTGAACATACATCTTTAAACTTTCTTAATCTTTTGCATAATAATTTGACCAACCTGATCTCCTTCTATGACCAGGTGACCCACGTAATAGATGACAGGAAGTCTGTGGATGTGATCTACCTGGACTTTAGCAAAGCCTTTGATACCATCTCCCACAGCATTCTCCTAGAGAAGCTGGCAGCTCACAGCTTGGACAAGTGTACTCTCTGATGGGTTAAAAACTGGCTGGATGGCCGAGCCCAGAGAGTTGTGGCGAATGGAGTTAAATCCAGTTGTCAGCTGGTCACAGGTGGTGTTCTCCAGGGCCGGTTCTGTTTAATATCTTTATCAATGATCTGGATGAGGGAATTGAGTGCTCCTTCTGTAAGTTTGCAGATGACACCAAACTGGACAGGAGTGTTAATCTGCTTGAGGATAGGAAAGTTCTGCAGAGGGATCTGGACAGGCTGGACCGAGGGGCCAAGGTGAATTGTATGAGGTTCAACAAGGCCAAGTGCCACATCCTGCACTTGGGTCACAACAACCCCATGCAACGCTACAGGCTTGGGGAAGAATGGCTGGAAAGCTGCCCAGCGGAAAGGGACTTGGGGCTTCTGGTAGAAGCTGGCTGAACATGAGCCAGCAGGGTGCCCAGGTGGCCAAGAAGGCAAACAGCATCCTGGCTTGCATCAGGAACAGTGTGGCCAGCAGGAGTAGGGAAGTGATTGTGCCCCTGTACTTGGCACTGGTGAGGCTGCACCTCGAATACTGTACGCAGTACAGTCTTAATCTGCTGTACTACTAATTACTTTTTCAGCTAGGAGGCAAAAGTTACATTGCTGATACCAGTTAGAAATGCTAGAATAAAAAAGATGAATTGGAGTTTGATCAAAACACTTTCAGATATGAGTAACTCAGTCCAGCATGACTGTTTCTCATCACACTTAAGAAGTCTGCTGTTGACTTTCATCGATGTGTCACTAAAATGCTCTAATTAAGCACCATGGACCTCATAAGAGCTAAAAGAATTGGAAGCTGAGTTCAGTGATGACTTCATACTTGAACTTACATGAACTTGAATTTACCTATGAGTTTCCCATTTGGAAATACAAGGGAAATCACTTTTTGTTGTGCTAATTAACATGCAGTTATTTTAACTTATTATTAAACTTTAAAATATCAGATAGAAAACAGGTGCTTAATGGAGCTGAAAGTGCTGTGTGGAGTCAGCTGAAAATATCTGACATTGTAAAGTGCCTGGTGAAAAGGTCAAAATAATCTTAACACTGTCATGTGAATCCCACTTTTACCTGTCTGTGGTTCTCACAAAAATGCTCTCATTTTCCCATGTTGATGAGATGCTACTAACAGTCCAAGCTTTGGAGAACATGCTCACTGTTAATGAATACTAATTTTATTTTGCTTGCACAGTCATTAGGGAATGAAAAAAATGCAGACACTGCATAAAGTGTAGTAAAAAGTCTCTACTTTTTGTCCAGAAATTCAGTATTATAAAACAATCCAGACGCAGCAGAGAAAACATGTGACTCTCACTAGAGATGTTTAGTAACACCACTGTCAGGGACTTGCAGGGACCAGAGTTCCCTCACCCTGCCCACAGACCAGGACCCCATATTAGCCTCCTAGGGCCCCTGCCCCAGCAGTGCTGCAGGAGGGCCGGTCTCCAGCTGCCCATAGCCCTGCCCTGCCTGGCCATTGGCCCCGCCAAGCTGGGCCAACCTGCTTGCCCATGTCCCAGACTAACCTCAGCCCATCACCAACCCCATGGCCTTGCCCAGTCATCCCAGGGCTGTGTCTGCCCCTGGCCTGACGTTCTGGCTGGACCTGCCCCATCACCGCAATACTGTCTTATGATCTGGGCTCTTGGTTGGGCCTGGCCATCATCTCTGGGTCTGCTCTGCTCCCTTGCACCGCTGTGGGGCTGAGCCCTGACTTTAAGCCCCTGCCCAGCTGGCAACATGGACTGTGGGGTCCCCGCTCTCCATCCCTGCTCTGGCTGCTCCCTGACAGCCATGTCTTTTCCATAAGCCCAAGCTGTGTAGGAAAATCCAGAAAACTTACTGTTTGGTAGCACTTGCTTTTTAAACCGAGGAGATATTTTGTATGGTCATTAAATGGTTAAGATAGTTTTCATTCTACATTCAGTTTAATCCATATGTGCAAGCTACATACACACAAAAAACTGGAAGGGACAAATGCCGTTGCTCAGCAACAAGAAACTGGCAAAAGCTCAAATACTCCACATTTTCAGCAGACAATGGCTCTCCGAGCTCAGCAATCAATAGCATTTGATGCAAAGGAAATGCCCGGTTTATCACACTTGCCATCCAATAACACCTCAAGTGTATTTGAGGCTGACATACACAAAAATATATCTTAACTCCAGCTGTTTGAACAAAATATTGAAAATTTCACCCTTTTTCTGCTTGAAAGCCAGTTACAACAAATGAGTTTGTTATTTGTAGTTATTCAGTGAATAATTTAAGGAAACAAATGTCACTCTATAGGTTATTCAAGAGATTCAGTTTAACTATTCACAAGCCATGCTGTTCAAAGACGACTCAAGTCCCTCATAAAAAAAAAATTGGAATTACATCTCCTTTGTTCCAACAACCTCTTCCTCCATGGTTCTTTATGTATTACCTTGTTTTTATGTATACACAAATAAGTCTCACATTTTGTTTCTTCTGCTACAGCTGTCCTTTTCCTGTTTCTCCATTTCTCTTCAGGCTTTTTCCTTCAAGTTCTCTCTCAGCCCTCCCATAATTTCCCTGTAGGGACCACTGATATCTGCTTAGAAGCAGAATTTGTGTTATCCCACCCCAATATGAGGCAAGTTGCTCCTTTGAGGCAGCGAGTTTCTCATTTGGCACCTGGCAGAGGCAGGCATGGCCCCACAAGCCGCAGCAGAGGTAGAGCTGGGAGCTGCCAGTCTGCAGGGAGGAGAGTAGGTAGCAGCACCAGCAGAAAGGAGCTATGGAGCTAGGAGAGGGGCCGCTGCCAGTGCCAGGATACAGCACAGAAACATGCCTTACACAATCTCAGTTTCCTGGTGTTGAAATATTATGGTGATGAGAACTCTGTCACAGAATGAGATTCATTGCCCTTCATTTTACTAATAAAAACTTAGGCAGCATCTGCTTAGGCTTCACTAATTCTTCTAGTGGAAGGTGTCCCTGCCCATGGTGGGGGGTTGGAACTAGAGGATCTTTAAGATCTTTTCCTACCCAAACCATTCTATGATACAATTGCTCATCATCCAGATACCACCACAGTCAATTGTGGGAGAGAGGCAGAGGTATTACTAGAAAGCGCACTATCTGTCTGCCTTAGACTTCTGTCTTACAGCAGCAGGACTCAGTATCTGACATCACCTATTTTCTTAATGGGATATAGAGGGATCCTAAACAATTAGCTTAGACTAGGTGCCTAAATTTAATATATGAAAGTCGAGTGAGATTAGTCTCTTCCAATTTTCAGAATTGCACTAACAATCCACAGGGTTTAATTAATTTTTCCGTGATATCACGTAGTGGTACTTGAATGAGAGCATACATTTAAAAAAAAAGTCTTGAATTCAAACTGTTATTTAGTGATGAATCAGAATTGCAAGTATTGAAAAAGATACTAGACACAGGGCTGAGAAGTCATTCTTTCAGAGTAGCAGATATAGGGCTCAGAAGTCATTCTTTCAGGAATCCTCCTGGAAACTTACAGTGGTGGAGAATGACCATCCATAAAATGTTCCAGTGGTTAAACATAGCTTCCTCATCTGATCTGAGGTATGCTGAGGTTGCCAAGATATGTTTATGTTTAGATATCTCAGTATATATTTTATTTAATTTCACCCCAGAAGAGTTGAAAAAGTTATGTCACTGAAAGAAGAAACACAGGACAGTAGAAGATTGGCCTTGTGGGGATTATATTTTAACGGTCCTAACAAGCATGTTAACATTTAAAAGCCTCCTTGTTCCCTTTACCTCTAAAAAATGTAAGATTGCCAAGCCATTCAACTTTAGGTTACTAAATTATCAATATTAATGATATTATTATCCTGTTAAAAAGAATTATATGTAGTCATAAATTAAGCATACTTTGGTTTGTAGATAAACAGACTGTCTATGGCTTTTAAAATAATATCTTTTAAAATTTGCTGCCTTCATAAGCTGTCTGGCAAGTGCAAATTATATGCAGGATGTAACCTAAGTTAGCACTTCTCATGTCTTCATACTTCCTGAGGTTAAACAGAAGTCTTGTTCCCTTGCTTTTATTGTGAAGAAAACCATTCATATGCAAGATTTGAGGAGCTTTTTGTTTCCTTTCACTGAAACAAAATTATATCTGTCTTGAACAATGTAGCTTTTTCCTACATATGTCTTGGGATTTTGATTCTTTATCACTGAAGGTATAACATCAAAGAGGCGAGGTCACAAAGAAAAGCTATAAAAAGAGCCCCTTTGGGGTTATTTTTATTTGTTTTCTGGAAGGCATGCCTTTACAGGCTTTTTAAGTCATATTTTCTAGTTTTTATCTGCTTCTATAAAGACAGGATGCTTAATAAAAAAGACACCCAGAAAAACCTCACAGCTGAAATTCTTACTTAACTGCACAAATCCAGGAAATGTTTCTCGAAAAACAATGTGATTAAACCAGGAGATTTGGCAAAGCTTTGACTTACGGAAAGCACTCAAACATGTCCTTCAAGTAATCCTGGGTTTCAATGACAAAGAGTTAAAGTTGAGCATGATTTGAATCAGGATGAACAGCTCTAAATAAAGTCAAAGTGAAGTCAAAGAAGAACCTTACAAAGCAAAATCCGGACTTCTCTGAAAGCAACACAGAACTCTTATTGATAATAATTGATTTGTTTTTACACTTGGTAGATTTTTTTATTCATTTCTAAATAACTTATCTTTTTTATAAAGAATAAACAGAATGGTTATATTTTGCACTATTGTTCCTATATTTTATCTGCTAATACTATCATTTGTATTTTCATACATGGATTTGTGGTTTAGGGAAGTTGTTTTTAAGCTTCAGAAATTGAAATGATACATTTTGTTGTATTGTTTTATCTGTTCTTGTCTAGTTATTTTTTATGGCAATCATTAATTTAGTACCTGAGCAACTCACAAGTTACATAGTTTTTCTAGCAGTATCTTTGTGAACAATAGAAGTGAAATACAGCAGTAATATCATCACTAAATAGTGCAAAACTGAAGCAGAAAAAAAAAGGATCAGATTCAATAAAATATTTAGGTCTATTAAACAGACATTATGTTAAGTACAATAATATTATATTTTTAATGTCTGAAAATTTTAAAAAGAAGCTTTGAATTAAGGACTTTGCTAATAGAGTTGCTGGGCTGAGTCAGACACCTGAGATGGCCAGTGCAAACTTGCCAGCACAGTCAGCAGACAGCTCCCCAGACTTTTGCCCTAGGAGGAAAAAGGCACAGACTTTAACACAGTGACCAGAAATCAGAGATGTGCCTTGTGGCTACAGTCCTCCTTTCAGAGATGCTTATGCCATATATTCAAAATCTTTTAAATGAAAAGTGCAACCATTCATAGGAGTAGAGGGTGCAAATCTTTGATTACTTATTCACATGGGAACACCCAAACCATCATGGTCCATCATGGTCTTGCTGTCCCTTCACAATTAAGAGAAGAGTAAGTTAATTGCTGCAGAATGCAGAACTTCAGCAGAAAAGCTGGAGAGTATTTTCACCCAGCCTCTAAACAAGCAGTTAAATGACTTGCACAGAATCTATCTTAGTTTAGATGTGAATGACTTTAAGTGGGAGAGGACACTTAACCCCAGATGTTAGCTATATACACAGAGCTCTAACCATTAATTTACTATACAGAAAGGAGTATGCTGGTATGTTGTTACAGGTGGGGTTCATCATGACTGATTTTTAAAGTACTACTAACTGTATCAATTTGTAATTCAGTGAAAATACGTAACATTAAATTTGTCAAAGGAGATAGTTGAAAGAATTGTCACTACCAACTTCAGAAAACCAGTGCTTATGCCTGGACTTCTATTCCTTCTCTTTCTTCCTTTCTTTCATTTTTCTTTGAGCTGTAGATATCTATTTAAGCAGTCATTTTTAGAATTATTGTAAAGAATCTATGGCTAAATCCCAGATCCTTTAAGATTATAAAAATAGCAATTGTAATAAATTAGATTTTGCTGGTAGTCTTGGTACAAAGTCTGTGAGGGTTGGGGTCTGCTTTTCATTGAAGAAAACAGAACTGGTATGTCCAGTATTTGCTTACAAAATTTCCCGTGACCAACAAAAGAGAATTACTTGTCAAATCAACAAGAAAAGGTAAACCAGAGTTAGGATTTGGGTTGATGCCCAACAAACATCTGTATATTTCAGGTGCAAAGTACCTCTGATCCCTGATGATCCAAGATACCTTCTTAAGAAAGAAGTTGATCTAGATGATTACCAAAGAAAAATTCCCATGTTAATGAACTGTGGGAGTACCTTAAAATACAGGATTTTTTCAGAAGCCGGTTATAAATATAATTAAGACCATAGCTATAAACTGGCTAGACCAATTGTCCCAGAGGATTTTGCTGGGCTGATCCCACAAGACAGCTCTCTTAAAAAAAAAATACATGCTCGATTTTTTCAGATGATTCCTGTTGTAGAAGACAGTGCATTGATTTTTTTTTTTTGGAAGAGTTTTTTACCCTAACCTTGTGAAAACAACAGTTGAAGAATGTTTTAGTCCTAGAAAAACTGTCAGTTAACCTTTAGAAAGAGATTAATTCCCATTGGCAGAAACTCCGAGGAATTTGTGGAACAATAATTCCTCATAACTTGGATCAAATTCTGTTCCTACTACTTTCACTGACTAACTTTGCTGGGATTATGATTTGTAACATTCTTCTGTAGGATATTGATTAACAAGTATTAGTATGCTCCAGTTATGCATGTAAATATTCAGTTACTCTTCAACAAAACCCCATATTGTTCCGTCCTTTGCTCTAAAATACTTACAAATAACTATCTGTGTTAAGGAATATTAACAACTCCAAGAGGTACAGGAAAACTATGGGAGGCATCATGAGCTTCTTTCATTCAATTTTTCATAACTGTAGTTTCCATGACAACAAAGGAGGCAATTCCACAAATCCAGCAGCTCATTGTTTGAGACAATTTGCTGTTTTCTCTGGAGAAGTGAGACACTTTTTTTTTAAGCCTCTTGTAAGAATTCATAATTCAATCAATGAAATCTGAAGCAAAAATAATTAAAGTGAAGTCCCTCTTTGGAAAAATTTATGTTTTGTGGAAAACATTTACTAAGCCTTATATTGCTTTTTTTCTCCACTCCCAAATCACTGATTTATGTTACTAATATTTCTTCTACTGGTTTTCTGTGACAAAATCTGACATAATTTGAACTCTCAATAAAAAAGAAATACTTGTAAGGTCAGGAAGAAAGTGGTTTAGATTTTTTTGCCTAAAACACACAGCATCCAGAAGAACTCTACAATTCCCCAGTCAGTGATGGAAAGTAATGTTGATCTCAGTCATGTGTGAACGGTCATTATGTTAGGAAATACAACCTTTTAAAAATGCAACTTTTTATTACTGAGCAAGGTTCCAAGTTCAGCTAAGAACTGTTTTTAAAAGTTGTTTGTTACATTTGAGAAATTTGCATAAAGGAAAGCAATTGTCTAAAGAAGGCCCAAATCAGGTTTATTGATTAAAACTACAGACAGTAAAACAAGGTTTCTTTGTCAATGACCCGGTTCTATCACTGGAAAAATATTCTCTTAGGAAGGGCATTATTGCAGTAAAGAATATGGCATGCCTTCCATATCTTTCACTAGTTCTGCAAATGTTCCACACACAGGCAAGGCAAGAGGAAATATAAACTAACGGGAACATTTGAATCATGAAATGTAAGCAGAAAATCCTTTAAGAAGAAGTCTTTCTTGCTATTATCACCATTTAAAATGCAATGCCACAATACATTAATATCTAATTTCAGGATTTGGTTCCAAACAAATTCTTTCGTGGGTTTTAAAAGTCACACTAGCGGTGATCCTGATGAAATCAGATCTTGTAGGAAATTATTATATTCTTCACAGTCTTCATATATGATTACTGAACAGTCCTTTTTCTGCCATGAAGATAGCCTTATTATGACAACTTTAGTAATGTTGAAAGCCTGACACTGTTGCTGAACAATAAACATATCACTTGCAATGTTGCCTGCATTTTCTAGTTTAGAATAAAACCAGATGAGCTGCACGGAAGTTCAGCTCTGTTAAATCTGAATTCATCCACAGTTTGTGTTTCCTGATATTGCATGAGGTTCTTGGATCCTGGAAGTTTTAGCTAGGTGCCAGAAAAAAAGAAGTCAAAAGCTTTGTCAAAAGAGAGAACATGTCAAGTATCATGTAGTGGCACAGCAAAGTCTTGCAACCAAAAAACCCTCAAACATTTAGTAAAGAGAAATGGCCCATGCAAATGTCAGGACAGTCTTAAGTAAAGCAGTGGCAGAGGGATGTATGAGGGAACTGACTCTTCTCCTTCTTCAGAAAAAAAACCCCCATGTTTCCCTGCAAGCAATCCCATGTTTCCCAGAATACTTACTAATGGGATTAAGAACTCCTAGAGCATACTCAGCTCTTCTTCCTTAGAGTCTCAAGTGAACACCCGTAAATAAATCCTTCTGTCTGGAAGTCACTCTTCCTACTCCAGGTGACCTGAATTGCCTTTCCTCAGAAAATCCTGCCTACTGTATTAAGGCAAAACGTTGTTTATAAAACCACTGCATTAAGAAAAGGCTGATTTAAGAGATCCATCTGGAAAAACTTCTAGTCAAAAGATGTAGCTAAAGGTCTGGTATACTGCCCTGACTCTGTATGTTCCCTCCTTCCTGATGTGATTTGTAGCTGCTGGTTTCCAGCCCTCAGATGCTTCTGATTATTTAGCATACAGACCCCAGTTATGAGGAGGATTGCTCAGTCATAAAGATTGCTTTTTGGCTTACGATCCACACATTCCTGAGGTACCATGAATTACTTCTGGGGAACTAACAAAATATGACTTAAAAAAACCCACAAAGCTATATTGTTACACAGTAATCTGTGTGTCTGGAGTTTTTTTTCTCAGTGTTCTATACTATCACTGGAAAAATTCATGTCGTCCACAACTGGGCACAAGAACACACACCCCACACCCCTCATAATGCAGTAGTATGCTGTAGTAGGATTGTAATAAATAAAAACTGATGACATTAAAGGATATAAATAATCTAGCCATATTATCATTTTTGACTGAACTTATGCTTCATATGCATGAAATCCACTAGTGAATTTAAACCCATGAAGTAGTAAAATTAGTAGCTACATAAGTATTGAGCCTCCTCTGTAGAAGTTTGCAGTTTGTTTTTAGAAATGAGTTTTCTGAATGTTCTATTGACCTAGTGGTTGAATACAGAGACGTGTTTATTCAGGTTATACATTTGTTAATAGTGCTTTGAAATGACATTTTGGCTTTCTCCTAAGCAAATGCTGTTTAGAGTGTCCAAAGGAAATTTGGAACCATATGATTTCTGCTAAGACTGTACTTTATTGGTTCTGTAAAGGGTACAAGGAAGTTTCATTCATCTGCATCTATAGTGAACTGAGAGCATCAAAACTAGGAGAGTTGTTGGAATTGACTCTCTTTCCAAAATGCCCTGAAATGCCCTCTGTGTGCTGTGTGAAAGCAGCAGGTTCTACAAAATGCTTTCCTGTACTGTTGTCACACCACCAAACAGATTTGCCTTTCAAAGACATGGCCCAGGGTGCACATCTGAGATGAGGCCTTTGTTGCTCGACACCAGAGGGAAGGTGACTTATGCTTGTTGCAGGATGTACTACTCCCTGTGCACTGACACATTCAAGCAGAGGAAGAAGTCTCTAGCTGCAGCTATTTGAAAAGGGGGAAAGTTGTGAGAAATCAGTGGTTCAACATGAATTGACTGCATTTTTCTTTGAGGTCATAAAAAGCCGTGTGTTCTCTGTCACAGAGACAGAAAGATCTTGAGGCACTGTGTTGGTCTTACTGTCCCCATACACTAGGAAGACAAAATAAAATCTGTTCATCTAGAGATCTAGCAAGCTTGCTTTTACAGCTTGAAAATTACTGACACAGAAAATTAAGGGCTGTGGTCCAGAAGATCTATCAGGCCTTGTGATCAGATCTTTGAACTCTAACATTTCAAGAAATGAAAGTCTGGAATGGAGGCAAGAAAAGCTGACAACAGTAACAGAGGGGAGAAAATTCGGCATGCTGGAAACACGAGGTGAAAATCTGATTGCCTTCAATAAAACAAAGTTTTACTCCAGGAATCAATTAAATGCAATAAAGTTAATACAAGCTATTTCAATAATTTTTTAAATATTAAAGTATCTGGATAATTTTACTGCTACTACTACTACTACTGCTACTACTACTACTACATCTCTATGACAGAATTTTAATTTTCTTGTGGAAAAAAAACCTGAAAAAAATCTGACATTTTTCTCATTAGAATATTTCTAGTGAGTTTAAAAGTAATGAAATTATTTTTTATTACTTTATTTTCTGGGATATATCGTAATTCTTATACTCCGTTAACATATAATATGATAAACAAGATGCTAACTCCACGGGGCATTGCCACCTAGTATGACTTTTATGCTGTTTGAAATCTGCCCAGTAGAAGTACATTGAGACTATGGCCACTACAAACTCCTCTCTTGAGCCATCTCTCTACTAAGAGGAATGCTAGCGGATCTGGCAGTGGTGACTGAAGTCAGGGAGGTTACTTCACAGCACTGGTTTTTCAGTCTTTTTTTTTTTTGCAAGATCAAGCTGCACACCAGTAAATTGCAAAGCTAAAATTGTAATAGGGATTGACTTCAGATGAGTCTGCTTCATTACTTACAAATTTCTCTTTATTGCGTGTTGAAAAAAGGCAGAGGCCAAGAAGGCAGGCTTTGCTGACTTGAAGAGGAACCAAGAGGAAAGCTGTTCAGTCTGGAAAAGATGTGTTATTTTAAGGCTCTCTGGGGAAAATATTGTTGTGAAGCTCTGTGGCTGTTAATAGGAAAAGTAGAAAAAAGTTGGTGTTCCTTCTCTTTTACCTTGGAAGCCAGTAAAGCCTCAAATCAAGAAGCATAATCAAGATACTGACTTGGAAAGAACACTCTATTCACTCGAGAAAATTGGCCAGCTACTAGAAACATCACATAAGATTATTGGTTTCTTTTTCTGCCTTTGTTTTACAGTTACTTTTCCTCTGATTCAGGCTAAGAAAAGGTTCAAACTGCTCTTCATATGGTGGCCAGAGTGAAAAAGCAGTATCTTCAGACTTGAACATGAGTTTTCTTGATTTCCAGCAGAACAACTCCAGGCTGTGACAAGTCCAGCTGAAGCAATCTTACCTCCAGTTTTCAGGTAGTGAAACCATATTACCAGTATAGTATTAGAGGAAAACTGGTATCAAATAATGCAACAAAAATAACAACAGCTGTCAAAACAGATGGGCGAAGAAGGAATTTCTTCATATCTGCTTTAAAGCTTTATTTTATTCCTCTGTGTTAAGAACGTGATTACTTTTCTGGAACTGATGAATAACTTTTTGGATCCAGCGTAAAATCAGACAACGGAAAGCTTTTGCTCTTTGCTGAGTATATAACACCTTCACATTTTAAACAGACACATGCACACACACACACACACATACAGCCACGTAGTGTCTTTTTCGTGGCTCTGTCTCTCTGCAGGTCAAAACTGCAGAGATGTGAAAGATTGTAGAATGTGTAATGCTACAGATAATCCTGAAATACTCACATTCATTTTATGAAGATACACCAGGGGGAAAAAAATCATTACTACCTACTACTTATCAATCATTCTGCTATTTATAATGTTTTGGTAGAACAATCAGAATAAAAATATATAATATCAGATTCAATTGCACGATGAATGGAAGATGTGCATAACATGCAGGCTGAAATGTGTTTCCATAGAGCATTTAGTAAATAGTGATGCATTACTGATATAACAGAAAATAGTAGAGTCACTTATAATTTGCCCCACTCTCTCCTGCTGCACACTGATGGACTGTTTCTGCTGCATGCTGGTCGAAGGCAAAAAGAGTATCTACACCATGCAGGGGAGAGCAGTGCCAAGGCAGCATAATTCCCACCTACTATGTTCACCCCTTAATATTATCAGGTGGGAGGAGCTTACAGCAAGGATCTGAGATGGTGACTAGCTTACCCCCTCTCCTGTTCAAACTGAGACCACTCTTCAAGCTTCACATGACAGACTACACTGCCAGGTTGGGTGGGCCCTCATCACCGTGCCTCACTCCAGTTCTGCATGAATTGCTGCTTTACTTCCTCAGGTACAGCTCTAGCCTACGGATTCCAACCACAAATAAGCACAATTACCCTCAGCAGGTGTCAAAGAAACTGCAGTCCGTAGAATTCAAATTCAGTGGTCTACCAGGAATGTGTTTTCAAAAGCCAATTGGAATGAAACCCGACATTTTGTTGTGGTTTAACATCAGTCGGCAACGAAATACCACACAGCTGCTCATTCACCCTCCCTTTTCCCAGGAGAATGGGGAAGAGCGTTGGAAGGAAAAGGAAAGCTCATGGGTTGAGATAAAGACAGTTTACTAGGTGCCCTGGTTTCAGCTGGGGTAGAGCTCCTCACCTCCAATGGCCTGGAATTTTATTCCCAAACAACTACAGGATCCTGATGAAGTGATAAAATATTTGAAAAGAAAATGCCGTGGCTGTTCCAAAGAGGCACAACTTACCACACTGTGCTGGGCACTGGCTCGTATCTACCAAACATTGCTTGCCATTATGCAGCACCCTCAGGGAGAAGGGAGGGAGCCCCAACCAACAGGCATTGCAGCCCCTACGGCCCCAGCGACAGGCACTGCGGCTGACCCAACCTCCATGACACACAATGCAGGAGAACCAGAGAACCAACCCTTGCTGGTATCAGTCGCCCCTGCACACAAGAAGAAATCTTGGAAGTGAATGGAGATGTAAGTTATTAAATTAGTAAGGGATTATGAAAGACCAGGGCCATTAAGAGTAGAGGAGGAGGAAGAGGAAGAACTTATACATGAGATAGAAACCACCTGATCCCTATCTCTGAGTGAGCTGCAAGATATGCAAAAATATTTCAGCCATCATTCAGGCAAGCATGTTGTCACCTGATTGCTCCAGTGGTGGGATAACAGTGCCAGTAGCCTGGAATTAGACACCAGGGAGGTAAAACAGCTGGGATCCTTTTCTAGGGAAGGAGGTTTTGACAGTGATTAGAAGAGGGGCACAAGCCCTCAGCCACTGGAGGCAACTCCTGTCGAGTATGAAGGAAAGGTATCCCTTCAAGGAAGATGTTATATGTCATCCAGGCAAATGGATGACCCTGGAGAGAGGTATCCAGTATCTAAGGGAATTAGCCATGCTGGAAGAGATTTATAGTGACCTGGACAGTGAAGAGTTATCCAAGGATCCAGATAAAGTCCATTGCACACAACCCATGTGGCAGAAGTTTATACGGAGTGTACCTTCATCATCCCAAGCACAAATACAGGCTTGGCAGAGAATGGACTGAGAACAGCCTGAGAAGAAGGACTTGGGGGTACTGGTGGATGAGAAGCTCAACATGAGCCAGCAATGCTTACATCCTGGGCTGCATCAAAAGGAGCACAGCCAGCAGGTTGAGGGAGGTGATTCTCCTCCTCTACTCAGGAGACCCCACCTGGAGTACTGCATCCAGCTCTGGAGCCCCTAACATAAGAAAGGATGTGGACCTGTTGGAGCGAGTCCAGAGGAGGACCACAAAGATGATCAGAGGGCTGGAGCACCTATCCTATGAGGACAGGCTGAGAGAGTTGGGGTTGTTCAGCCTGGAGAATAGAAGGCTCTGGGGAGACCTGATAGTGGTCTTCCAGTACCTAAACAGGGCTTAGAAGGAAGAAAGGCCGGAAGAAACTCTTTAGCAGGACCTGTTGTGATACGGTGAGGAGTCATGATTTTAAACTAGAAGGAGGTAGATCTAGACGAGATATAAGGAAGAATTTTTTTACAATGAGGGTGGTGGAACACTGGAACAGGTTGCTCAGTGCGGTGGTTGATACCCCATCCCTGGAAACATTCAGGCCAGGTTGGACGGGGCTTTGAGCAACCTGATCCAGTTGGAGACGTCCCTGCTCCTTGCAGGGGGGTTGGACTAGATGACCTGTAAAGGTCCCTTCCAACCCTAACTATTCTATGATTCTATCATTATTTATATATATATACTATTATTATTATCTCTTCCTTTGCTGTCATAGTAAACTGTCTTTATCTCAACCTATGAGTTTTCCTTTTCTTTCCGATTCTCCTTCCCATTCCCCCTGGGTGAATGAGCAGCTGTGTGGTATTTAGTTGCTGACTGAGGTTAAACCATGACACATTTAGAAAACACTTGCCTTTATATAAAATATTGCCTGTTGTACATACACTGTTGTTAGAATACTGCTAGAGCTCCAGCAAACAAAATAATCCCTTCAATTATTCTTTTCCCCAGGAATTTTTCCACAGTGTAGAAGTAATTGTATGAGGTGTTTGTCAATCAAGTTATGTAAACAAGCTCTTGGTGATGAATTCACTTGGAAAACATCCAATTACCCATAAAACTCAAGAGAAAAATCAAATTTGTAAGTTGCCACAATTTATTTATAACATACATTTTGTCTCAGGAGAAGAACAGTGAGGAAATAATCTGCATAAATGCACAAGGGCACTTTTTCTTCTAAATTTCTGTGTTGGCTTTCATTCATCGTAAATCTACAAGATGAAAGTAGCAGATATCATAAACAAGCTATCTAGCTATTTTACAAGCTTATATTCTAATAACCTTATATTATTTTGCCAGAATGGAAAGATCCCTGAATAGGAGGTGTGTGTCAGGACAGTACTGTATCTTTTGAAGTATTATAAGCATATTGCTTCCTCAGTGTATACCTCGCACGTAACAAATATAATCAAGTCATGATCACTGGAACCAAGCTACAAAATTTTATAATTTAATGATCTAACTCATAATCTGTCAGGATGAAAGATAAGACCTAATATCACTGAGCTGAATAAAACTATTTTCAAAACATAAGAATTTTAAAATAATCTTGGTACAGTAGATAGCATTGGTTTTAAAATCTTCAGTGGAAAGGCCTCTTTTTTCCCCCTAGATACTACACATTTAGAGCTTTCCAGGGTGACATAGCGAATTTTATAAAACGATAAAAACTACTCTTGAAAATATTCTTCTACTTCAGAACTGTTAGGTGTTACAAGCATAATAGCTATTACTATTTTTATATGGAGTATCACTGCCTCTTTTATGATGCTCATTATTTTCAGTAATACCAAATGAGCCTGAATTTAAGCACATAAATTAGTACTTCTACATTTTTACTACATGTATACATCACACACTCTTACAGATTAATAAAAAAATCCTTTTTATGTTCAAGAGAGCAGAAAAAAAAGGATAGTGAAATGAATATCAATAAGAAATCGTAGAAAATCAATAGAGGAAATTAAAGGATAAAAAGGAAGCTTTTTAGCTGGCAATACAGAAAACAAAACAAATTTAAGGTCTATTTAGGACAAAAGGAATCCTATCAATGCTATTTTGGGGACAAATTGATTAAAAAATCATAAAAGGCCCTAATTTTCAACAAATATTTCTACTCACTACCTGGGGAAAAAACAAAATGTGATGCACATTGTGTATTTCCCATTTGAAAAATGATTACTAAACAGGTTACTAGACAAGCAAAAAGCTGCCGGATGACCACACTCAAGAGGGTTCTGGGATGCTACCTGGAGCCAGTGACAAGTGGAGTACCACAGGGGTCTGTCCGGGGACCTGTCATGTCAAACATCTTTATTAGTGACCTGGACACCAAATTGGGGATACCAATCAACACGCTTGAAGGCAGGGCTACAGTTCAGACCTAGGCAGGCTGGAGGAATGGGCAAACAGGAGTGTCAGGGGCAAGGAGAAATCAGAGTCCTGGATCCGGGCTGGAAGAACCTGATACCACACCATATGATCCACTCCTGAACTTGAAGGTAGAGCACCCTGACCTGGAGGAAAACGCTGCTTCCACAATCCAGAGTGACTTCAAGCAACAAGAAATTCCCAGTCTTTTTGTAATTTACACCAGGGTGTGAAAAGCAGCAGCAGAGTAAAACCAGTATTTAATTCTCCAGTGGAATTAACTCGTGTCACCTTTCCCCAGGTCAGCGCACAGGCTGAAACTCTCCCTCCATAACCCCATCCAGAGGCTGCCCCCACTCTCTCCAGTGGACCGGGCATCCAAGACTCAGCTCTCACGTGACACAGCAGAATAACCTGGGCTCAGACTGCTGGGAAAGAGCTGTGAAAAGTTTTGTAAAGAGACAGAAAAGACAGAAGTCTCACTCAGGGGTAGGATTGTTGAGACAGCATCATCAGTATCTCAGGAATATAAGAGAGAAAATAGCAACAGGGAAAGGCTTAAAGTCCTAATGGGGAAAAAAGCTGGGAGGCTAGTCAGACTGGTCTGTTCAGTTGAGAACTTGATATAAAATATCTGGTAAATTGCCAGTATCATCAGGGTTGATGCAGCTGGTGGCAGACGGCAGCTTGAAGCACAGAGCATGTGTGGTGGTGTACAACCCTTCCCCCTCCTGACTGATGCCAGCCTCTCAGTGAAGATTGTTCATACCAGAGGTGGTGGGGACACTGATGTTTAGACTAACAGTTCATTAACTCCCTGATATCTCCTCTGTGTTAACCAATACATTTTTGCTTTGTAGTTTAAAGGTGCATATGTCCTGACTGCAGGCTACCTTTGTGGCTGGCTGAAGGTGTGTGAGTGAACCAACCTGAAGAAGAGCCATAACAACACTGCAGTAACACAGGAGTCACTTGGGTTAACCTTGGGGCACTGTGGAGTTGTGGTGACCTTCTGCTACTGCTCTCAGTTTCTGTGGCAAGAAGGGTTAGTTGTTGATGCTATTAGCCAGGCAGCAAGTTCAGATGAGAAATTGAGGGGTTGTGGCCAAGTCTTTTATTTCACATGGGACAAGTGAAAGGTAGTGAAAACTAAGGTGTTGTGGGGACAAGGTAGTGAAAACCAAGGTGTTGTGCAACATACAATGACTTGTGGAACAGTTAGCCTTGCTCAGCTTTGGTGCCCTCATTAAGAGAAAAATATTGATAAACTGGCAATTAGCTCTCAGAAGAGCCAAAATATTGCTAAAGTTGACTCTATACTGCAAGACTTCAGGGTTTCCTTCTGTGTAGATTAGGAAGTGCAAATACATCTGTAACTGTCACAGTATTGTTCGTGTAACTGGCAAAGCTAGAGCAGGATATAGCCAAAATTGTAACTATACAGCATAAAATTAAAAATAAAGGATACACCTGAGCAGTTCGCAAAAGATTCCCATGGATCCTCTAATGCCAGAAATAATTTCAAATTATAATCAGTAGGTTTAAGGAAGATGTGCACAGCTTCAAATAATGATCTGGTCTTAGAGACTTCATTTAAAAAGTCTACCATTTTTTGCTCTAAATGTCCCTTCCTTTTCTTACGTTTACTAATCTATGACTTGCTATCTCCTGATGAAATTCAGCTCCATGTCTCCACCCAGTGGGCTTTTCTTAACCAAGAACAAAAACAAAGCCCCTGAAAAGTGCTTACACACATGCAGTACCAGCGGAAGCATGGGTGTTGCAAATGATTTCTCTCCATCTTCTCTATGGAGTGGCTCAGCTGAAAGGTAGACAGGTATTTGATATTCTCTTCTGAAGTCAGCTAACCACAAATGTGAGATGTTTAAAAATAATCTTCGTAATATGTTTGCTGTTGCTATAGAAACATAGTCATTTGGAAACATCCAAAGCCAGTTGGCACTAGGGAAAACTTAAATTTCAGGGGAGTTTGGTTTTTTTTTATAATCTAAAAACCTGAAATTAGTTTCAAGTTTTAAAATAAATACAAAACAGATTACAACACGGGATTTTGTAATAAATAATTCTTTCCTTTGTGGTGCATATTTTCCACACTCAAACCAAGGAAAAGTATTTTGTACTCTTTTTCCAATTGATATTATTTAGCTACTTGCAATGGCATATCTGTTTTAAGCTGTAAGAAATATCCTGGATATATACTCTAAAATGCTTATGACAAAAGAAGTTCTGTAAATGTGAACTTATCTGTTAAATCATGTGAGTTATTTCCTTACATATATGCAGTGGTTTTGTAAAACAGCAGTTCATCTCAACCTGTATTCTGAATATGGCTCACATTAAGAAACACCCGGTTGTTACAGTTCTGCCACTTGTCTGTGCCTTCCATCCCTTTCTCCTCTGTTGGGCCCTCAACTTCACTGTGGTGTGTCACTTTCCGTTAAAAAAAACGTAGGTTTATGAGAAGAAAACACAGTTCAGGGAAATGCTTTTGTCCAAAGTCGGGAAGAAGAACAAGATCTATTCCTCTGTGCTGGTTAAATAAGTTAAAAATACACATCTCTGATCCTCCATCACTTTAATGAAGGCCTCTTCCTTACATCAGATACCAAACTCACTTCAGAATCAATCTTCTCTTTCACACACAATAGCCCTGCTACTGTTTGCCAAGAACTGTTTACGATTTATTAATGCTACCACGGAACTGAAACTAAAAGACAAGGAAATTAAAGGATAATGAAAAGCTTTTCAGCCTGTAATTAATCTGCAACTGTTAACAGATGCAAAAGTCTACAGTCTTCACTACAAATTAGATTTTGGTGGAGTAGAAATAATACCCCAAACACATTAGATAATCATTCAAACTGCAAATGAGTCCTACACTAATCATCTACTCTGACTTTTTTCTATAGCACCGGTCAAAGTATCCTTTCTATATCAAGTTCATAATTTTAAGGAGACTACCCCTTTTTGAGAGACACCTAATGCAAATTAACTGGCAGAGATTCTTCTACCCGTTCCTGCTTTGGGAGTTTTTCATTGTTTTGTTTTGTGGGGTTTTTTTACAGCTGCCTTGAGGTCCAAGGTGGCTTAATTTCACACTTGCCAAATGACATTCTGAGGAAATAAACTATGACAGTCTTACCTACACATTATAGTTTCAGATTAAGCTCATTTCTGATTACTTTTTTTCCTTATGTTTTTTTTTCTTTTCAGTTACAGGCTCTTCCTAAAATAGTAAATACTCAAACTTAACCATACCCACATTTTTGTTTTTGAATCCAAATCCAAGGAAGGCGATGACCTATTGTAAAAGAGTTTACAACACAGCCCAAGAATCTTCAGAAAGTTAAAAATATTTTTTCAAAAAGGGTGATACTGTGAAAGTTGTGCCTATATGTTATTTTTGCAAAATCCTTCTACCTTTCAGAACCAAGAAGTTGGCAATCAATCTTCATTTTCATCATATACAGAATATTAAATGTAGGTCCACCTTCTACCCAAAAACTTTCCGATTTCATCAGTTGTGAAGGTTGAAGGTAGGAGGAATATTCAGAATTTACTTGAAATGTAAAATTTTAATGAAAAATTCCTCCTGCATGCTATTTACTACCTGTGCTAGCTCAGGATCACCACAGAAATATGCTTAATTCTGACATCTTCTGACAATGCACTCAAAAATCCAGTGTTTCAGAAAGCTTCCAATGTGGTAGTGCTCTTCATGAGCTCCTGCTGTGGCTGTCTACCGCCACCTAACTGCTCATTTGCTGTGACGGTGCGGTCTGGTGTGATGTAATGAAAAGCACTCTGCCAGAAATAAATACAAATCATAACACTTAGGTTCCAACTTAAGAAAAAAAAAAAAACAAAACATCCATAAGATGGATGAGGTAGCCTTTTATTTTCCTTTTTAGTTTCTCTTACTTTGTATGATTAACTTCAGGCATGTGCTTAAACCCAACTGATTTAAGACAAAGTTCATTCTTAAGAGTGCTTGTTCAAGCAGAGCTGGGAAGTGAGGACGTGGATTGGAAGAGCTGTCCTGCTCCCACTTACGCAGCTGAAATTTTGACAACTTGCTCTACTACCAAGGTAAGTATGATGCAGAAATGGAAGGTGTTCCTGTGTATGTTGTAATTGTGTTTTGTCCTCTTTGTGCACTCCCAGAGAAAGTATTTGTTACTTTTGGAATGATTTATAGCTTTTAGTGCAAAGGCAATTTATCAGTGTACCTCCATACGTTATCTGTGTGCATTAAAGAATGGATTGCCTTCAGACCAGAATACTGTAAAAAAAGATCGAGGAGCTCATGTAGTTGGAGGTTCAGCAAATTAAATTACCACAACATTATGTATATAAGTGGTTTTAAAATAACACTGACAACAGCAATCACTACCACCTGGACAAAAAGTCATAGTTTTAAAATAAAAGATTACCATCTTAAGGAATTGCCTGAAAATCAGACCAGTGTTTACAGATAGCTATGTGTGAGTATGGATGTGTAATTTTTATCTCCTTTCCTTTCCTTTAATCTTGAGTACAGTGTATATGAAACACTGTTTTGTTTTTTCAAATCTGCCGTGCAATTCAACAATTGAACATGTTGACATCTATACAACAATCATACAAATCATACTTTGAAAAAACCGATACTTTAATGTGTATTCGTTTATCAACCACTACTTTAATGCATACCAGATTATTTTAAAAGGAACTCTGTCTACCTCATTAATCCCAAATACCTTTTTCCACCTAAGGTACCAGTTTTATTTAAACTATCTGTAAGGAAAAAAAAAAGGGAAAAAACAAACAAATAAAAAAAAAAAACAAAATGAAACAAGTAGCAGAAAAAAATCATAAATATCAGTAGAAATTATGACACAGCATGAATTAATGTTTTTATACCTATAATTTCTACAGCTGGACCATTATTTGGAGAAATCAAAGCAGCATTAAAAAAGCTTTCACTGTATTGTCTTTGGAGAATGAAATGTATATACCATATTCAAAAGCAGAAATTATATTATAGCATATTTCTCTGAGATGACAAAACCACACATTAATGATTATACTGAAATATAAAATAGCATATATTACAGCTTTATGTCTGAGAGGAGACATCCTACCTCCAGCAGATACATGCTTCATGATCCTAAGTGCATAATGTTGCTTTTTTAAGCTATCATCAGAAAATAAGATGCAAACTGAAAAAGGTTACTGAGCAAAAGCAACTGCAGTTATGAAAAATAAGCTTGGCTTTAATTTATTAACAGATAGGGTTATGAAACATTTGGTGTTAGTGGACTTTCTGTATCCAGTTATGTAGTCTGATGAAGTTTGATGACCTAACATTTTCATATAACTTTTAAATACCCAGTAGCATGGATGGAGACTTGAATAGTGCATTGCCAACTGTCAGGGATACTAAGCAAGCTAGTTTTGTACCATGTATGTAAACATGCAGTAAAATTTCTAGAAGCTTCAAATGCTGAATATCTGTGCAGATCAGCTTTAAAGCTTCCTGCCATAAATCTCATGAGTCTGGGCCAGATCAGACATACTGTGTGTGCACTGAATGCAGAGTCTGTGTGTGCACAGTAAATCCTAAATGCTGAGACAGATGAATTTCCTGCCAATGAGACAGCCGTCTGTGGAGGACAGCTACTCCCTGGAAAATCCTCAACAGAAATACAGCAGTCCTGACACCAGGGAGCAAACCCAAAACTGGTGTAGGTAGGAAACATAAGTTATATCAACCTGAAGACCATTTTAATTCTAAACACTCAATTGGTGTATGCAGCTCTTGGGGAAAGAATGCTTACCAGTAGCAGCCTGACTAGTTTGGTGGATACTTGTACATACAAAACTACAACCAGTCCTCGAAACTAAGAACAAATTAAAAAATTCATTGCTAAGTATTCAACTTAGGATTCTACTCTGAAAAAAACAAAAGTATTTATTTATTTCACCTTCTATTTGATCTAGCTTAACTGTACAATAAAAGAAATTGAAAATAAATATTAACAATTGAATGATAAAACATGAAGGCCTTACCATAATCTAGCATTATCTTGCTACTGTACACGTTTCACCACCTGAATCTCCTTAAAGCAATCTAAGCCATACGTGTAACTCTGTCCTGCTCAGCTGTGTGTGATACATTCAGGACTGTTTTACTGTTCTGCTGCTCAGAAAGCATTTTTCACTGTGTCTAAATTTTAACACAACTGCACTGTGACTCATGGACTTCCAATTAAGTAGTGTTGCCAAATGACACTTGCAAAGGCTGCTTCTTTAAGACACAAGCTGGGATTCATCCCACCTACCTCTAGAAGTCTAGATGTTAGAACCAGTCACTGTAAACTCATTATGGACAGGTATGCATCTCTAGGAGTGACAGCTGTGATTTATGTTCAGATGAGATTATTTGCCCGTTCATGGTATCCTCACTGACCACAGAAAATCTGAAGAACATTTGAGTTACAATGTCACATTTATATTCTTAAAACGGGACAAATAAAACTACCTTCAGTTTGTCAAAAAATATTTCAGAAATTCCCTGATTGTTGTTTTTACCTTGTTTTTGAGACCTCCCATGGAGTTAAGTCTTCAGTGCACGAGACTACTACATTAGCCACCCCTGTACGCTGTATGTCTCAACGCTTGTACTGTTTATGGGTATTACTGAAGAACTAGCATCCATAGTTCCTGAATGCACATACCTGCGTTTATTTCCGTAATGCTTTCATTTGTTCACTGCTTCCCAAATTATTAGTGACAGCTACTTCAAAGTGAAATCCTGCCGGTAGCAAAAGAACCACTACTCTTATTCATATCCATTTTGTAGCTCCTGTCATCTTCAGCATTGTCTGAAGTCACTTTGGATTAAACAGATTATTCCCTTTCTGTGTACTTCTGTCGACCTCCCAATTAAAAACATGAGCTGTGTGATTTCATGACACAGGGCAGATTTGCCATTAAAATTTTCTAGCTGCTGCATAGCTGTCAGGAAGGAAAGCGTTTAGTCACTCTGATCACAATAAATATAAGCACAGAACCTAAATGAAAAGGTCAGACTTCCAACTACTGATCTCTAGAACTCTCCTTAATCCCCTGAGCTATCCAAACATAATTGATAAAAGCAATCATCATGCTAAAAAGTGCATAAAATAAGCAGTTAGCTGTAGCCTGCTGTTACTTTTGACTACAAGTTTCCAGTAATGTAGAGGAAAACAAACTAAACAACTGGATAAAATAACTTAATCTAGATGAACTTATCATTTCTCCTCTTGTCCTTGTAGCTAGATATCTATGTTCAATGATGTGTATATACGTAACAAATGGTACTCTTCCTCTTTTTTGTTTCAAAATAAATTGTTTCTTGGATTAGAGAGACAGTCTTAAAACACAGCTCTCATATCATGGCAGCTAGAAAGGTCAAAAAGAGAGGTGTTTTTTTCTTGTTCAGTTCCAGAGAACAGCATTTATACAGCAAGGAGCTTATCAACGGGGAGCTTAGCCCACTGTGGTGCCCCATAAGCAGACTGGTCCAGCAGAGCCATAACCGTTTAATCTGCAGATCCTGGATTCCAGCACCAAAGCACCTACCGTGAGCAGAAACCAGAGACTCTCCTCAGGGAAACAGTCTCTCTGCTTTTAGCACCTAGGGTTTTGTAACACAAATTGTCTCATGGCAGTTATTTTCTTTTTTTTTTTTCTTATTTTCTTTTTTAATTTGCAAAGTGGGACCCTTAAATACAGTTTCTCAACAGATATATGCATTTCCTCAACTGAGTTGATGTCAAAATATTTAAAAAAGAGATACAAATGTTGTGACAATCTCTCTTTGGGGAAAATATATAAATAAATCCAGACTTGAAAACAATTATCCAAATTGCTATTAATTAGAAAACTACATAGAAGACATCAAAGTACATGACAAAACTATGCACAAAAGGTAATCAGCATGTTGTAGATTCAGTTACACAGCAGCTTTATGAATCGACCAAGAATTACTTTACCAAGAGTTTAGATTGAACTACTTCAGACTTTTTTTTTTTTCCCACATCCCATAAAGGTTTTGTTTTTTTTTAAGAGGAAATTCAGCAAGCTAGCTGCATGGCTCTCAGTTCATTATTAACTACCCACTCAGCAACTTCCAGAAGGTACGCACGAGTTAAAATTATATGGAAAACTGGTATTTCAGAGTTCTGTTCTGTCCTCACTGATTTTATCAAATTAAGTGCCCTTCTGTTTTTCATATGCTTACAACACATCTGTCCATTAATCCATTTCGAACTGCTTCTAAACTCTTTCATTAATGATTCAAAACATTACTTTGTGAAAGAAGAAGTAGACATTAAGATTGCAATCAGGTTTTTAACTTCATGTTCTTTACCTAATTCTTACTGCAGGTGTAATTTATCAGACTGTGAAGATAAAAGAATAAGTCTACATTGTCACACATTTCCAAAGCCTTAGCATCTTAACAGATCAAAGTTTTCACTTTGTTTTTCTTATTAGTGACAAGAAAAACCATCTTTCAAGATGGGTACGGGGTGAGAAAGTTGCTATACTGTCAAAGCCAGCTTAATGAGATGATCCATTTAAGTTACTATTATGATTTCCCAAGCAGTTTCCTGCAAAAGAAGCAAGGGAAGCTTCACATTCTGTTCCTTGGAACCAAAAAGAGAAAACGAATGTATTGTACCTTATGCTTTCTTCCCTCCCTTATTTCTGACTCACAACTTCACTGGTCTATAATGAAATGAAAAAAAGAGATGTCTGAAGTTGCCTGCATTCACTGACTATCCAACTTAAAGAATAAAATTTCAAACTGTGCAGCCCTATCCCTTCCACTTCATCTTACTCAGAAGATGTACTGGAAAGACATAACTACTTGAGATCTGCAGGCTTTCACACAACAGAAAACAAACTGCTAGAGAAGAGAGGAGTTGAACAGGTGATTAGGAACGAAGATTAGAAACTTGATACATGCAGCATACCAAAATCTCAACCCATCTACCTGATCCATCATAGCTAGAAAGTAATACTTAAGTTTTTGAAGAAAATAAGACACCAAAGCATAAATCACCAAGCACAAAGTATACGCTAAGTCTATAAGATCTTTACATTCCAACCATTTTTAGACCTTTGGTAAGTTTTATTCTTTGTGGAGAATGAAAAATAAAATAATAGCCATCCAAGCATAGTTTATGTTGCCTTCATGTGCCAAACCCTATCCAATAGCACACAAAACACACTCCTAGCCTTGGCAGTTTATGAGCTATCAATTATGTCACATGTATCATTTTAGTCCTCTCAAGTAAGCGTAATTTTAGTAGTCACAATTGCAGGAAGTGTTAGAGCTAGAAAACAAACGCTTTATACTGTGTAGATTCATGTTCAGATGGTACTAGGCTCTAATGATTTGGAATTCAGGATATTACATAGCTAATAGAATTTAAGTTTACAAATACAGACCATTTATTTTCAAGGTACCAGATCTCTCTTACTCTCAGAATAAAATACATATTTTCAGGATGAATATCTCCACTATTGGACTGATGACATAAATCAAGCCAATGACAAAAGTCACATAGAAGCAAAAAGACATTATTTATTAAAAGTAATTTAATAAAATGTCCACAGGTAACTCAAAACCTGCAATTAAGATGTATGCAGATGTTTATGTATTTTGCTGTATTTTCTGAAGAAGAAACTCCACTTGTAAGTTTAGATTTGGCTGTCCTCTTTTTGTCTTCTTACTCAATATTTTATAAGCTTCCATTTTCTTTTGCTTGTACAACCGTTGAGCTTCTTCTCTTTGTTGTTTTCTTTTTTCTGCTTCCTGAAATTAAACAGATATGATTACAAAATAATTACATACGTTCTATAACTATGAAGCTTTCTATAAGCAATACAATTTATTTTTGTAAAGATATTGGCAATTAGGTATTGTACTAACACTAGAAACGTCATTACTCTTAAAAGCTTAACCAGGATGCTCTTTCAGCACATACTGCAATCAAAACATATTATATTGCGTACAGCTTCAAGAGGCAAGTTTTCTTCAGTAGAACATCCTACAGTAAGGCTTGTCGCTAAAATATGTACTACTTCCTTTCTGTGAAATGAGCTCCTTGACTTTTTTCCTTAAACGACAAAGTGGCAAAAATTTCCCACTTTCTCCTCTTGAATGCAAGAAAGAAAGAGTCTGATCCAGTGGCCCTCATGTAAATGCATGGCATTGGCAGATAGGATATGGGACGTAACTGGAGCTGGAGGTTGGGCAGGTTTGTGATAGCAGGACAGTGTCACAAGTACCATCACCTAGGGCAACTTAACCAAGACTAAACTATTAGTCATCTGTCCTCTTCGAAGCAACGCAGACTCTTGTCTTTACTAAGAGCGAGAGAAAATTTTCAACTATGCAAACTTTCCGTGTTGAGGGGATAGCACACATGCAACCAAACCACTAATGGAGGCACTTACACTATATGGATAATCATAATGATATTCTGCTCAGGTTTTATCGAAGAGCTTACACTCCCTTCTCTAGTTTTGTAATTTTAGTGAGTAATTTGGGCAAACATTCACAACAAGCAAGCTAACTAGCTTCCTTCACTTACATCATGTCCTACCAAAATATGCAAGACATCGCAAACCAGATTGAAGGCCTGCTTCAGTTCATTTGGACGATTTCTTCTCATAAAGCTTATTCTTTGAAATGCAGCGCCATGCTGACCACAAAGGGCAGATGTTTCCACAGAATGCCCAAAGAGATGGTATTTTATCAATTATAGGGTTTTTTTTCCCATGGCATAGATACTTCTGTGATGTACAAAGTTAGTAAGAATGCTTTGTGAAGCAGCATATAAAATTAACCAGAAATAACTCAAGAAAATATTTTAAAATAGAAATCTAAGGAGCTTCAGGAAAAAAAAAAAACAACACAGCACCACACCTGCAAAGACAACATCTCTCCTTTCAGAATGCTTCACTTATTTCCCTGTAACAATGATTAATATAATTCTTTTTTTAATTCTTTTTTTTCTAAGTTACCCGTAATTCACTTCCTACCTAATAATTTCACTGCTGTTCAGCACACTGTTGTAAACAACATCCATTTACCAACCAAATGCTTACTCAAAGCAAGAACATTCGCCTTACTTAGGCAGTTGTTACTTACATTCGTATTTTTTCTGATCTTTACTAAATCCTAGCTTTTTTATACAGTGTGGAGGCCAAAACTGTGCCTTTAAGCTTGTTTCCTTTCCCAAAATAAGTAACAGTACATCCAGTGCTTGCTAACATACATGAGGGTAAAGCATGTGATCCCCATACCAGTATTCCACATAAATGATCACTGTTATTGTGGCACTTACCTACTGTTTGTTTTGCCTAAATATCTTAAGACCAAAAATGCTAGCACCTGACCTCAGGTAACTCCTATGTGCTGCTCAAAGAAAATTCCTTGCAATCTTGATGGATTTTCATTTATTCCTATTTCCTCCAAATGAGCTGGTCATAACATTCATTTATTTTAGCATCATCTACATCTAATACTCAAAGAAAAAGCTCTCAGCTGAACAACCACGTAACTCAGGCAGAATAATGGATCAGCTTGCATAAAACTACCCTAGTTCTCAATACAGCTAAACTGAAGAAATATGTTTTATCTGGCTATATATTTATGTAATATTTATACAGTAGTTACTGAAATTTATTTTGACAGTAGCAAGTTACACAACTTCTACAATGTTACAATCTGCGCCATTTTACAGTGCAACGAACAGTGTACTGGAAGAGAACAAAACTAACTAAATAGGGAAGTCTCAAATGAATAACTCAACTGAGTTATTCAACAATGACAATATGAAGACACACCCTGTAAGAATAAGTCCTATTTAATTAGAATGAGGAAAAAAATTACTGAAGATTTTGGCAATGGATACTGTTACACCTAATTGTTTCACTGTTAGCCAAAGCACATAAAAAGGTAAAACGAAGACTGCATTATGGTAACATCATAACGAATAGAGGTTGCCCAGAGAGGTGGTAGATGCCCCATCCCTGGAAACGTTCAAGGTCAGGTTGAATGGGGCTCTGAGCAACCTGATCTGGTTGGAGATGTCCCTGCTCCTTGCAGTAGGGTTGGACTAGATGACCTTTGAAGGTCCCTTCCAACCCAAACTATTCTATGATTCTAATAGGATGGCTATTTCATTTTTCATCACAAGATGGTATTGTTATTACCTCCTATTCTACAATATTTAAGAGATCTAGTATAATCCACTGGGATATGCAGATCAAGCTCCAAGTTTTTCTTGATGTACCAACAGACACACTAAAAGCCTACTAACAGCAACAAAAAAATAGTATGAACATAGAGAATGGTAACTTTGAACACCTGCACGCCTGAATATTACTGTCAAGTTGAAAAAGACTGAAAGAATACCAATACCTGTGTTCCTCTGGTATGGTCCTATTTGGGTCCAGATGGAAGACTGACAGGTAGAAATGGTATTAACCTAGCCTTTGTCTACAATCAAGAAAGATCTCTGTTTAAGACTTACCTCTTTTTTTCTAGCACGCTCAGCCTTTATTTTCTCATACTCTTCTTTTGCCTTCTGATTGGACGTGCTCTTCTTGAACTTCCCTTCAGTCATAACTGACCTATTAGAGAAAGTACATGTACTTCAGATATGGACTATCACCAAGCAGATACAACCATATATCCCACGGTCACTGCAAAATCAGAGTATAATCTTCCACTCTTCCACCATTTCTTGCATATTTGGGGTAGTTAATTAGAAATACAGATGTCAGAAGGCTCATCCTTCTACACTGAACGGATACCTATTTGTACCACTCTTAATGATACCAAACACCACTACACGTAACGTAATGAGCAGCCAGCATGTACACAGAGCAAACTAAACTCCTCCAAGGCTGAGTGTACCAAAGACTGGACTGCACACAACTTCTAGTAACACATATAGCTTATCTGCTGGATCTTCACATGGACGATGTTTCACAAAGTTTAAAGAGTGCCTAAAAGAGGGGTTTTTTTCCCCACCATACCAGCTCTTTAGGGCTAGAAAAACTGAATGTACTAGCTTAGAGTTGTATTATCTCTTTCTAGTTCTGATGTATGGATACAGCTGCAGAGATATGAGGACAGTCACCTGTTAGCAGACTGTCTGCTAGAGAAGTCAAGCTGACACGGCAAGGTGAAAAAGCACAGTAGCAACAATGCCTTTCTAAAAGTTTCTCCTTGAAGGAAGTGGCATATTGTTGTCCTTAATGCTCTGAAATTAGGAACTGAAATTATGCTCCTTCTTATAATTTCAATATAATAAACTGTCCAGGTATCTTTCACCAAAGAAAACAGTACAAGAAAACCAGTGCCATTTGTATGGCATTTACTGTCATATTACTTTAAGTGGATTTTTCTGGTTATTTAGTTCTAAATTATTTTTTTTTCTGATTCACAATAAAGCTATTATATAAACAGTGCAGTAGCAAAGATGTTTCACCCTTGAAAAACGTAAGCCTTGTTAGATATTTAAAAACTGTTCACAAAATAAGTTTTTGATTACTCTATTACACTAGGAGATCTCAGACAGATGATCAAAAAGGAAAGAGAAGGTATTTGCTCATACTTGCATTTAGAAATACAACTCTTTTCTGGAGAAAAAAAATAATCTTCGCTTTATTCTCATCTCCATCTTGTGACAATACTGTGCAATGACACCTCATCATCTCAAGCACAAAATACAAAACTACTTAAATAGCAATATATGTTAAAAATAGAATTACCTAACCAAAGTCTTATTTTAAATCTCCACAGAACACTGAAGTCCACCTAACGTATCACACTACCTCACAGATGAGCAGTCACATTTTTGCAGTTTTATTAATTTTGGTTTACAATCACAATGACCTTAGTTTAAGCAAAATTTAAAAATAGTCTGATTTAAAGAAAAAATATCATCCTATTTCAGATACCCCCACGAATTAGCTGCCTATGCGAGACAAAACTCTACCTTTCTCCCACTGCTGGGCTTAGATCTGACTGCTTTCCCCTCCTCTCCTGAGCATTCTTTGTAGAAAAGTTTAAATTTAGATACACCCTGGAATTCAAAGACTTATGACACTCCTTGTACTGGGGACAAAAAGGTATTATATCAATCACTGTATGTGAGCTCTGTTTGAAAACACTGCCATGGCACTGTTAGTCAGAACTGAAGGACTACTGCTTTTCATTTTACTGACACATCTAACCAAAATTTCTGGGGAAATTATGTTACACAGAGAAAAAATGGTTTGTCTAACATTTGTTAGATCTCACGTGAGAAACTCCATTTGACTTCTCCCAGTTATTGTAAGTAAATTTAAAATAAAGCAAACAACAAAACCAAAACACCAAACAATACTGGCAAACTATTATGACATCTCTATTGTTTAAAATTATTAGTTTGATCAAGAACACTTTACTGACTTAAGGTTTTACTACATCCTCCATTTAATTTTTTTTTGAGTTTATAGTTAAATCCCTCCAAAACTAGCAACACTACAAAAGAGGAACTGCACAAAATATTGCTCGCTCTAGCTGAAAAACAGTGCAATACGATGAAGAAAACTTATTGAACTGTGAACAGAAAGATAATGCAAAAAATGTTCCTGTGAAAAGTTACATTAATCTAGAAATACTGAGACTCAATTAAAAGGAAAACTCTGTAGACTCAAAAGCACACTAAATGAAGTGTTTTATCTTTGTAGATACAGTAAGAAATTGGTTGCCACTTACTGCTCTTGGGCTGAACCCTATCCTTAAACTACAATGGTAACTGTCATATTATTTCTGTGGAGTCAAACCCTAAACATCATCAATTTTGCTCTCTGATTCTGATGCAAACACAAAAAATCCATATGTTTAAATATTCTAACAATTAGGAAAAACATTTAAGACCTAATGGCTTTTTTTTTTTTCAGTAATCACCATACTGAAGTCCATGTAAAGTGTAAGATTTAGAATATTTCTTTCGTGAGGGAAACAATTACTTGTTCTTAGAGACATATTTAAAAAACTTACTCTACTGCTTCATTATGTTTTTCTTCTGACAAAGCTGAATTATTTGGAGCCCTGCGCCGTTTCTTAAGCTTTTCTTCCTCGGCTAAATAAAGATGTTTCAAGTGCTCTGGATAAGTATCCGTAAACTGATTATCCTGTTGTGAATTGATCTTTCTTCCCTTTTTCAGTAATTTCCTGTATTGTCTTTCGATCTTCTGTTTTCTCCGAAATGCAAATCCTCGTCCTGAAAATGTAAAAAAAAAAGATTAAATATATCTGCACTGAAATAGAACCAAATAATTTTCCATTTTCTTTACAAAATAGGAAGAAACCCACTATTTGTGCTAATTTTAATACGGACCAGTCAAAAATTCAAGGAAAAACACTGATATAAATCTGTTCCTACTGTAACATTGTAACTTGTACAGATTTACTAAAAATTATCACCTAAAACCTTGAGAGAATATGCCATTGCAAACGTACTACTTCATGCAGGCTCAGTATTACACACCTTTGTCAATGCTTTTCGAATCCAGTGAAAAGATACATTAACATTTCACTTCTCTCTTACTTTTGACAGCTTCATAAGCAACATCAAAATAGGTTCCTAAAGATAGCCCCAGAAAGACAATGATAATACTGGCTGCTTAAGTAGTCTGCTGCAAATGTCACAGGAAAAAAAAAGTCACTAAATCACTGTATTTTACTGTATTAATATCCCATTATATCTTTTCACACAAATAGTATTATTGCAACTACATTCTTTCTCCACCTGTCCAGGAAGAGTTTTCCTACAGTTCCAACTTCAAAAGTATGCAACATCACGGAACAATTTAGCCTTAAAGGAAACATGAGATCCTGGTTGTTTCAGTCTCAATCATTATGTAACCACATACCAATCTGAAGTTAAGCGTGTTTTTTTTTCCTATTATGTCATTTTTTACTGCAGTAGTCTTAAAAGCTACTGACTTTGATAACACTAACAAAATAGTTTCTAAAGGCAGAAAATGCAAAATAGTTCCAACTTTTCCTGTGACACTTTCTCCAAAGTTGACATTTCAGACGGGTGCTGCAAAAGCCGATGCTTTTCTCTGGCAGTTTATTTTTACATTTGCATAGCCACCTGTCAACAGTCTGAACCTGTTTCCAAATGCTTCTATTTTAAATACACAGCTTCACTGCAAACTCAGGACGAGTCCTAAACCAGAGAACCACCGCTGGCCGGCCCGAGCGCGCCACCGAAAAAGCGCAGGCTCTGCAATCCCGAGGGCCGGGAGCCGGGGCTGGACACAGGCCGTCCCCAACCAGCCCTGCGGCCACCGGCCCCGAGCCGCCGCGGAGCCCTCCGAGCCGCGGACAGACCGCTCTCCTCACGGGTGTTTAACCACCCCTCGGGCAGCCGGTCTGGACAGGCTCAATTAAAACCTCTAAGGCGGGTAGGCCTGGCTCCGGCCCGGCCAAAGGCCACGGGCAGCGACCAGCGGGGCCGGGCCGGGCCTCCAGCGGCGCCGTCTCTCCCAGCACGACGCCACCTCAGACCGGCCGAAGGCCAATCGCGGCTGACCACCACCTCCCCGCTCACCCTCCTGGACGCTGCCCATGATGCCCCGCAAGACGGGCCTCCACAGCCGCTTTCGGCGGGGACCGCGGGCCGCGGCAGCCCCATTTTCCGCCGCCGCTCCGGGCCCGCCGCGCCGCGCCTCCGCCATCACCTTCCCAGCCTCGCGCAGCGAGACGACGTCACCGAGCTGCGCCGCCGCTCGGCGCTCGATTCACCCGCCTCCGTAGCCGGCGGCGGCGGCGGCGGCCCGGCCGGCAGGCCCGACGAGCCGAGCACAGGCCTCAGCTACGCGCGGGCGGGGCGCCATGTCGCGGGTGCCCGGCGCGCTGCCGCCCCAACCGTCGGCAGCGGCGGCGGCGGGGACGCTGCGGCGCCTGGCGCGGTTCCTGGCGCGCGCGCTGCCGCT
>JAAGAY010145381.1:0-20058 GCA_011801015.1 Ardeotis arabs | reverse complement strand
GGGCGGGGGCCGGGGCTCGGGGGTGCGAGGGCCCTGCTTTGGGGGCGGCGGCCCTCGGGGCACGGCGCCGGTGGCGTTCACCGGGCCGTGACTGAGGGAGGTGTAAGGGCCCACAGAGATGTGGAGGCAGCGCAGCGGCTTCCCGTTGTGCGTGGGCTGCTGGGGAGACCTGTGAGTCTCTCAGCGGCTCCCCGCTTCCAGCCGCCTCCTGCCTCTCGGGTGACCTCGGCCTCTTTTCTCGCTCGTTACCCTCCTATCTGTGTTTCAAGTTATTTTCCTTGCTTTAATAAAACAGGAGAATTTCACCCCACTCTCTGAGCTGGTTTTTTTTTCCCTGTGTCTTCACCGTTCGGCTGCCTTCTGCGGCCGTTCCCCTGTCGTTTTTCCATTAGTTGGCCTTCGGCTGAAGCCGTTTCAGCTTTTTTGTGGCTGTGTTTGCACCAGCAGCGCTCGTCTTCTCCAGGGTCACAGGGTGGATTTGGAACCGTCATGGTTCAGGTGGAGGAGGGCCGTGGTGGGAGGAATTGGATTTGAGGAGGCTCTTAGTAGTGACACTTGTGGTGGTGGTCTCATTTTATAAATTTCATAGGGTTCGTTTAGAAATGAAATGAAACTCCTAACTGTCAGACTCCTTTGCTCTGAGTGATTTCTGAAGAACAGGAGGAAAATTAACCAAAAAAAGACCCCTCCACATGAGTGGAAAGATGTAACAGTTAAAAGTCTTCCAAATGCTGAAACTCTGGAAATGTGGAGGACAGCTGGAAAAGGCTTAAGCACCGCTTTTCCTGTATATCTGTAATAATGACTGTCTGGCAAAGGAAGACAGAAAGCAGTTTTATTTCTGACAAGACCTGTTTAAGAAGCACTTCATATTTTTAGTAATTTTCGAGTAACTCAAGAGGAGGCCAGCTATGAAGCTGTATTCCTGAATTTACTGCGGGCCAAGTAAAGGGCAATATACCGGTAATACATTTTCAGGCAGAGCACAGAAATGAAGATAAAGTATCTGAAAGGTACGGTGTTTGAGGGGACTGAGCCCAAGCAAAGAGATCAGTTTCAAAACTATGGTCAAATCTTTGACAAAGAACTCGGCCGAGAAAAACCTGCATCATGCCAAAGCTTATGGAGTGTAGATAGCTCTCGTGTCACGTTTGCTCCGAAATGCTACATGAAATGGTGGGCGAGACAGGAGAGCACGCTGAGTGTGATGGAAGGGTCCACAGGAAGTAGCATGTGGAGCTGTGTGCTTTTTGGCATAGAAGACTAGCTAAGATAATGATTTGGATTTGGAAAGAGATTGAAGAAGTGTGAGTTGCTCCATCACTTGTAACATTTCTCTCTTGGATTTACAGACTTTCAAAATATTAACTGTAAGACTCATTTTTAAAGGGTTGAAGTATCTGGGAAAAAAACCCACAGAATTTATTTGTGCATGAAAAAGACACTGGATTATGAATTAACTTTGAGAGCCAGATGGAAACAAGACAGTGGAGTGTTGGGAAGCAGTGAGGAAAAACTAATGTTTTTGACAGGTAGTGTCAGAGTCAGAACCGATTCAGGGCAAATGTAAATAGAGGCTGGAACAAAGCTAATTATTAGGTGAACTCATCAAAAAGAAAACACTAGAAGAAAATTACCCCGATCCTAACTGCTTCTATGGGAAAGCCAATTAAATTACTCAGACACTGAAGTGGTGGCCTGTAGAGTAGAAAGAGAATCAGGAAGGCAGGGTGTTGTTTTGTAGACTTTAAAATTGGAAAATCATTTAGTGATCTATAGTCAAAATGTCTCTCATAGAATCTGATACAGACATTACTGGAACGAAAGACACAATTCATGGCTAAAATGAAGCACATGTTTTAGAAGAGTATGAAGCCTTCGTACTCTGGCGAAACGATAACATTTCTTCTTAGGTTTGTGCAGAGATTAATTCTGCTCATTAAAACAAGACAATTGCTCTTTTTATCTAGCCTCAAAATTTTAGTATGCTATTTAACATTTGAAAGGTTTTGAGACACTCAAAATTTCTCCAGTATTGTGACAAAACTGGAGGCACTGTAGTGGAACGGGCATGTGCTTGCTGATTTGGTGGTTCATGCCTGATTCGTTTTACTGCATGGTATCTGTCCATCCAGTCATATGATGAAAATACATCGTAGCAGAATATGAGTTTCCCACTGAAGATACCTGCAAACATCTACCTAAAGTTGAAAATGAATGCACTGTTAGCCTGTATTAAAATTAGGATTGAGAAACTTAATATCATATCTTATTTGAGTGCATTATTACAACTTAATAATATTGGAGATCAGAAATCAACCATTAGAGATCTTGAAACCCCACACAAACAGAAAGGACTCTTCCTTATGTTCCCTCTAAAATATTAACTGTTTGTGTGGTTGTTCTTCAAAATAATCAGATTTTTGATTGTTAGTTGTTTACCTTGAAATGGGTACTAAGAGGTTCTCATAACATGCTATCATTCATAGAACTGCCTTTTTTTGGAATATGGCTATGAGAACAGATTTATTTTGCATGCTCAAATGACATTGTGGTCGTGCGCCCTAAGTATCTTACTCAAAATACATGTAAAATAACATTTTGATTTCACATAATAGAACCTTTGCTTCTTAAGAGTTTGAAAAGTTTTAAATTTATACGTTCACAAATCCCCAAACCATTATGAAAAGTTTTCTACAATCTGTTTAATAGAGATCTCAAATTAAATTATAGGGAAACATAAGCTACATTTGACAGAATTTATCTGAAAATGTGACGTTCTCAGTTCATACTCACATGGCTCTGCAAACTAAAAAGTAACATTATTGCAGATTGGCACAAAACTGTTATTTTGCACAATATTTTATGTTACTATAATATTTTATGTTACTATAGGGATTTTGGCAAATACGTATGCTGAGTTGTAGTTTTATAGGGTAGCAAGCAAGAAATTGCAATTAAGTTGTACAGTATTATATGCAAGAAGATAATCATGTTATGGAACATTACATGTTCTGTAAACCAGTTTCAAAGAATATTTTCAGATACTCATCAGATGATATTTCATTGTAATGTTCATATAAAGGGTGGAGCCCTTGTTTTCAGTTGTACCTTACAGAAACGTTTCACATCCATTTTTAAATATAGAAAACCGTTTTATATTTTTATATATCAAAAAGCTGACATTTGCCGTATTACATCTTGTTTATCACGTCATTGCTGTAAATTGGAGACAGGCACGGAAAAATCTGTATGTAAGTATTTTCATATTTTACTGTGAAGACATACTAGATTTCATCTTGTGAGGAACCAAAGTAGAAACAGTTTGACAAAACTAGCATTTTTAATATTCATAAATAATACATAGTCTGACAACTGCCATTCCATAGTTTGAAGTCATGCTTCAGATATGTTAGTATAGTTGTTTGGTTTTTTTTTTCCTTTTAGTTGGCAAACTGGGACAGCAATTTAACTTTGGTAGGCATGTTATTATAGACAATATGCTAGTGATCTTGTATGAGATCCTACTAGTTCTGTTCATGTTCTTCCATCAGACAACTGAATTCAAGGAAATTATAGAACATGGGTATTACTGCATTTAATTTCCGTTAAGTGAGATTTGTAAGGAGAGTTAATGTATTTTATTATGTCAGGTGCTGAAAAAGTGAAAGCAGGCATGCTTTGAGTTTACAAGCTTTTCAAGAGTTCTGACAAAGAAGCAGAAAACCTCTGAATTTCAATAGCCAGTCTTTAACCTAGGGAAGTTAGGAAGTTTCAGGGTGAGTTGTATTTGGGCAATATACTGGGATCAGCAGGAGGGAAGGTGAAAGGAAGATTGAGATGCTAAACATCGAGAACTCAGCAGATATATTCTTTTACACCATAAAACCAATTTACTGAGTACACAATTTTAATACCCAGTAGAGTTCTGAATATTAGTTTTTAGATTTTGATACTCCTGTTACTATGAGGAGGGTCAGATTGTGTGAGCTGTAGAGATGTGTTTTATATAATAAAATATATAATGACAGGATTTGGTTTCACTTGTTATTTGTTAATCTGCAGAACATTTGCTTATGCTGTTGATCTTGGTGAGCTATTTGAAAGTTAGATGGGTGAAATTAGGATAAATTTCTTCAAGGAGCTTAGCTTCAGGTGTAGTTTTAATGATTTTCTGTATCGATGTCAGGGGAATGTGGTGTACAATGGTTATGTGCATGGTTGATGATAGTTTTCAGATGTTTCTCATGCATTTCACATATGTTAAAGAAATATTTTGTAACCAAGTGACATTCCAATGTATTTTCAAATCTCCTTCATTTCATATAATGTTATATCATGAAGAAAGTAAGTGGATTCTGGGGGAAAAGTTTTTGCTTGATTGCTTTTTGTTTTGTTTTGTCATACAAGATTGACCAGTATATTTGAAAATATGTGCCAGTTGATAAAATAATTGTATGTTTCAATGTTATGTTCTCCAGTTTTCTAAAATGAAAAAAAACCTCAAACTGTAATGGTCATTGAGGAAATAAAATGCAGAGATAAAGAACAACGTCAATGTATGTTAGAATGGGCCAGACTTTTCTCAAGTGTGTTCTACTTAATGCTATACTTAATCAAAGAGGTCATAATATGCATACAACAAAGTGGAACACTGACTTCTCCTCAAGAAAATTAGATTTCTTCTTCAGCTGGCAAAACTACTGATCGGCTGGCTGGTCAAAGTATCCCTTGGTGCCTTTTGACTTAATGTCTAATGTCTATCACTTTCTCAATGATTATTGGCATATAATTGCTTCTTGAGTCTCTTAATCCTTGTTGTCTTCCTTGACAGATTAGTGATTTCTTCTCACTGTATCAGACCTGAAGATTTTTATGCATTTTTACTGATTCAGACTACATTAATTTTGTGAATGTCTATAAATTTTCTGAAACACTCTTCATTGCCAGAAAATCTAAAATAAGTTAAATGAGTGAACCTCCCTTAAAAATAAACTGAAATTTTCTTCTTCAGCAGTAACTCAAACTGTGGCAGTTTATTGTAAGAACTCCTTGCATAACATTTACCCAGCAGAAAGCAAAAATACTCTTTGTGTGTAGATATTCACACAAATATTGTGTTGAAACTTTTGGGGTTAAAAAAAAAGGCAATTGCGTACATTGTCCAAAAGTTATTATCTTAACCCAATTTTATTAGTCTCTTCCATTATTTGCTTGATTTGAAGGTATTGTCAGAAAGGAATTTTTTTTTTCAGTCATTTCAAAATGTACATCTCTAATTTATTGTCTTCCTGTAACATATCTTACAGAGACATTGGAAAGCAAAATTGCCCCTTCTCCCTAAAAGCTTTTCAGTCTTTATTCTGGTTTAGTGTTTCTTTTCATTTCTGTTCTCATGTTACACCCTTATCCTTCATGAAGACTGACTAACTGAAAGGTAGTGGATATTTGGAAGTTCAAATAAGGAAGTAATTTATAGAGAAAGGTGGCTTTCTTTTCTGATTTTGTAGTAGTGAGGAGTAAGAAGTGCCATGCAGACACTGAAATAATATTAATTCTGGTTTTAGCTTAAGCAATATTTATTCTTTCTTAGGTCCAAAGTTGGTTTGCTGGACGCATGCCTTGGTAGTGTAATGCATTAACGTGTCAACGCTGTTGGGATTGTTTTCAATAAATTGTAATATATGCATGACTAGTAATTGTGGTCATGCAAGACAATTAAGAGCATTAGAGGTGAGGTCAATAAAAAAAGCGGTTTCCATTGTCATGAAGGTGTGTAGGCCAGATTCAGGAAAGCTACTGTGCTAGGTATGTACTTGCTCAATATCTATGCATGAAACAAAAGACAAACTAGGAGACATTTTCCTAATCTTTGTAGCAGTTTGTTCGCTAGACTTGTTAGCTTTTATATATTTTAAAAGAATTAAAAGTATTTAGAAATGTAAAAAATATTTGCAAAACTATATAGAAATAGTTTTAGCTAACATACAGAGGAATTAGAAAATATGTAACTGTCAGAATTAGTAATTGATTCATAGCAATATGTTTCACTTAAAAATAAATGTACATTTTTGAAAAGGAAATATTTTGTAAAGAACTAAGTAACAGCAAACTGAAACATTTCATCCTGAGTCAAAATATACATTGGAGTCCAACTTTGGCTCACACTTGATTGGTAATAAAAATTAATTTAATTCTCCCAGTAGATTCACCAGCTACAAAGTAGCTAGGAAAATATGTTAATATAGTGATTGTAAATCAAAACATTTCATATATTGAACAGCTGGATTTGTTAAAAAATCTAGTAGTGTATATTGTCAGATAGGGGTGACTATGAAATCTGTAATGAGCAAGTTTATAAACAAAAGAGAAGTGATAATATTGACTGAATTCTCTTGTCAATTATACTAAAGTAGCTCTGCTAAAATATTGGATTTTTCCACATTTACACTAGTTCAGCTACGAGTAAAATTTGATCTTGGTTCTGAAGGGGGAGTGCAGCTGAAGAGAAAGAAAGAGTTTTCCCACTTCTGAAAGCAGAATAAATGGTTTCTTCTGTCAGATCCTCTGTATTTATTGCTTGTAGTTCTCTATCAGCATTATTACAGAGATGTTAAGCACTATTACAGGGATGTTAATAATTCTGTTTACAGAAATATTTTTTTTTTTTTTCTGTACAGATGATGACATGTTTTCCAATGTGTTTTGTGAAAACTCTAAGAAGCTTATCAATGTACATTTGTTTGCCTTGGCTGCTAAGTATTATTCTTTGCCCAACCTTGGAGTGTGTACCCCATTAGAAGACATACTTGAAGCACTGCGAGGAGGCAGTCAAGAAACAACAGGTATGTTTACATTTGTATTTAAATTTTTACTTATTCACTGTAGGACCTGCCGAGTTTTGATTTTGAAGGGCAGTGTGGTTGGTTTTTTTTCCTACATACTTCTCACTTCAATTTTCATTTGTTTCTTCATTGCCTTTGTTTAGAAAATGGGTTCTCTTGCTAAAATTTGGGCAGAGGAGTCACATCATTCAGTACCTATAGACCCCTCTTGAGATTCAGTTTTAAAGAGGATGAGATAGGCCAGCAGACACATCATTATCTGAGATATTTGTTAATTGCCTTTGCTTTCCTTCTCTTTTAGCAGTAGGAATTGTGGTTGCTATTTTTTGTTGAAGTCTCTTGCCTAAAATCTGACAAGTGTGGTTTTTTTTGTTACAACTTTTGTTTAAAATTAAATATGTACTTTGGCATTTAGCTGAATATGGCCCAATAAGTGTTTGATGTCTCAAAGAAAAAGATTTTGTTCATTCTGTATTTTTTGGCCCAATACCAAATATATGTCATAAACCTAAAAACACTCTCAAGTTGGCATCAAGTTCGACACTGGAAGTCTTTCCTCTGATTATATTTTTTGTACTAGATGATAAACTGGCATTTATACTTACTTGGACTGCCGTCATTTTCACGGAAAATGTGTTCTTCGTGGAGTCCTCAGTCATTATCGATTTGTCACTGTCTTTCAGATTTCTCATTAGTTTTTCAGAGACAGACTGAGCAGCTCTCTGCCTTTGCTTTCTGCTGTGTTTTATCTCTAGAAAACGTTAAAACGCCGACGTTTCTTATCCTAAGTGATAGCACCATTATGTATGTTGGGCCTCTCTCCCATCTTCTACAGCAATCTTCTCTTTCCAATTTTGACATTTTCCATGGTTGGCTCCCCAATTTTTAATTTCTTCAGAATTACTAAAATGCCATAGCTAAGATAGTCTTAATGGTTTGTTGTACATTGGTCTTACTTTCTGGCTTCTTTATTTCTGCTCTTCGTTCATCTGAAGCCCTTTTTTCTTGTTTGACAACTGTATACTGCTTTTCATCTGCTTGCTTTTTAGCTCTTTTCGTTTTTGTTATGTTCTCGTTCCCTGTGTTCTACTTAATTTTCTGTAATTCTGTAGCATAGCCATGTTATGCTTGTACTTGAGTTCGTACCTGGATTAGCTTTCTTAGAGAAAACTACAAGGATTCTTTCATCTTCTTGTTATGCAGAATGGGCATCAGGTTAAGGCAGTTGCTGAATATTTTATTCTGTGTCTTACAGGAGTGCACTCAGTTGGGTAACTGGGGCCTGGGTTTGTGATACAGTAATTCTAAGTTTTACTTCATAGAAAAAATAAAGCATGTTCCAAATGTATACAATGGTATTATAATTCAAAACCTTTGTGTTGGATTGGCAGAAAGTATCAGTTAAATTAACTTAATTGAAGTTCCTGGTAATCATTTGGCAGAAGCAAAATACCAAATTATGGATTCATAACATGCAAGTTGCCAAATAAAAGTTGTGATCTTTTAACTTTAAGCTATTTCAGATATTTTGGACTTAATTCTACATTTCAGAAAATACATTCATTTCCTGACATAGTAAAGCTTATAAGTCAAGAGAAGTGTAAGTCTGAGAAAACTGGCAACTTTACAATGGCCTTGCTTATATTCTCAAAAGTATACATCAGGACAATTCCATTTATGTTTCAGATGTTTTTAATACATTTTCTTGTTCAAGACAAACATGCTTATGAGCCTATTCCCACAGTTTGCATACTTGCACAGTTCTCTAACTTCTTCACCATCTTAACGTACACATATTGCCATCCTTCCTTGGAATAACTGGCAAACACGAACATTTTAAGCACATTGTGGACATAGCTTCTCAGAATGGAGTTCTGAGTCTAAAGGGCTTTCTCCATTCCTTGAAGGTCTCTGTGGTCCTTACTGCACCATCACGTTGCTTGCGTTGAACACGTGAGGTCCAGAAGAGCCAGGCCCAAGGGGAAGAAGCCAGCAGAGAGAGTTTCTCTTTTTATTTTATGTAATATAAGAACTGAGAGTTGATAGAGTATTGGATTAAAAGTACTCTCTACAATGGCAATGTGTTTATGGCCAAGGTAATAGTCATACAGTGACTGTTTAAATTCCATGTACTGGAATATCACTCTGCCTAAATGTTTTTTTTTTAGTATATGATTATCCCAATCCCTCATTTTGGCTTATGGAATTAAATCATAGTAGTGTAACTTCTGTATAGGTGGTGGTGTCTTGTGTGGACTATGAATTTCTTTTTTTTTTATCTGGTGTATCTGAATTTTCACAGGTAGCTGGGGTATAAAACCCCTACACCCTGCCTTAGGAGATCTTAGGAAGATCTGCATTGGCCCTGTATAAAAGACAGTCTCTCCTCAATCTGTTCAGCTTTGCAACTGAAGATGTAGTTGTAAATGGCATTATAGAGTTGAAGCAGCTTTTCAAATGGAAAAAAAGCTACCTGTGCTAGGGGTTCACAACGGAAATAAGCAGCATTTCAGTACCAGATAAATCTCATAACGTTAAGTTTTCTGTTACTCTGTTATATCCAGAGTACTTCTGTGAAGTATTCAAACCTCACTTTTTTTTTCATCACGAAAGCAACTGGATCTCTAAATTTCTTACGGTTTTTGAAATTAGTATTTGTTCTGCCTGCATCAGTTGTACACGTAATAAGGAAATCTACATGTATAATTATTTGTTCCAAGAAAGTAATTTTGTGATAGTAGACTGCATTTACACAGTTTTAAATTAGTATACATATTTTTTTTCAAATTTGCAGTTGTCTTGGCAATATAAAAGTCTTCAAGTACAGTTTTTCTATTAGATTGTAATATGTCTGCTTGTTTTTCAAAATAATGTAGAAAAATCTATCAGCATTTTGCAGAAGATATGGCAACAATAAAATTCATAAAAAATCCATAGTTTTCTGCCAACAGTATCATTGAGCTGAAATATAAGCAGAGTGTTCATTCTGCAAAAAGTAGGAAAAGAGGTCTAAAAATGGTTAAGGAACTTTAGTAGCTAAACTGATAAATACTTTATGTATGTATGTATAAACAAACTATGATTTTTTTCACCTGGAACCTCGTATTTTGTAAGTTGGGTCTGGATGTCTGGATTTTTTCCATGTTTGAAATATTAATTTGGCTTAAGTACTCTCTGAAATGGTACTTCAGTCAGCATTAGCCAATTCAGTCTTTTGAGTTCATACTATAGCAAAGAGTTAAAGGTGCAATATGTGGTGATAGTTCAAAGTGACAGTGCTGCTTTGGAGAACAAACAACCTTTATTTCTGTCAAGAAGTTAAATGTCTGCTTCTTCCTTTTCCCCTTCTGCTTCTTCTTCTGATGAGTCTATCCAGGCACAAACATGTTCAAGTATAAACAAAAAAGAGACATTTTTTATTTTTATTTTTTATGTCTTTTTTCCTTTCATTTGAAGTGCTTACAAATTCGGAGTTTTTTAGGACACCATGCAGATCTTAACAGTTTTAAAGTTACGGAGAATCTATAGTGAAATGATAAACGCTTGTTTCTGCTATTTGTTTTGTTTAAAAGTATTTTAGTCTATTTTTTTCTTTTGTCAGTTCTTAGAGTTAGATTCTAAGTATTGTCATAACAGTTTATTATAAAAAAACAGATGTTTAAGAAATAGAAAGATCCTGTGGGTTTCGGGAAAAATAGAGAAAACATTAGGTTTCTCATGAGCTCAGTTCAATTCCCCACAGTCTTTTAAAGAAGTAACCCTCTTGGCTCCGTTCCCAGCGTGATCTGATCAAGGAATGAGCATAGTTTTTGTCTAATGATTAGTTTCTGGACAGATGAACACATACTGTGCAAAAAGTAGAGAATAGGAAAGTATATTAATCTGTCTAGTCGTGTAAAAATGTCTTGTTTTCTAGGAGCGTGCTCCTCAGTAATGGTCTAGTTTCTTCTACCCTCACTCAGACTTACAAAAATTCCCATTAATTTAATTAGAGCTAAGTGTCCTGTAGCGTTGGTGGTGCAGGAGAAATGTGTGGGTTTCTCCCCAGGGCACTACTCATTTGATTGGGGGATGTAGAGATTAGCAAGTGGGTGCTTGGTGTTCTCCACAGGCAGTAAATCTGTGGTAGGGGTTGGCTCCATCTCCTTCACACATCCTCCAGCAACACTGAAATAAGTGATTTTGTACCGTGAAGATGTAGCAGTTCTATAACTCATCCATAGGGTAAATAAAGAAAATAAAAGTGCATCTTCCTTTGAATTTCCCCAGCATCGCTCATAACTTTTATTTGAGGTATCTCCCACCTGGTACTGTGAGCAAATCTGCAGAATTAACAAGCCATGCTATGTGCTTATTAATTGTCCCTGCCCTTGTATTTCATATATCTGAAGAAAAATGTGGTGACACAAAAATAAATATTTTTTAATGAACAGGAAGAAATAGTACAGTTTTATAGTAGTAGCTATTGTCTTAATATCTGTTCAGGTATTAGATATACTGTGTCTTAAAAAAATTACACTAGTGGTATTAAGTTTTACACTGTGTTGGATTTTACTAATTCATCTGTAATTCAGAAGATTAGTCTTGTAATTGTTTGGTGAGGTTGAATTTAAAATTACTACCCTTAAAATATAAAAATACTAGAGCATATTTTTAAGCTGGTATTTTTTCTGATTGATAATAAGTTTTTATTATTATGGATTGTATTAATGTGTATTTATTTTCTCAATCTGATACAGGTATCAAAACTGATGAGTTTATGAGTAATAAGAAATCCCATGAAGTGCAGGTGATGTCAAAGCTGGTAGACAGAATAGCAAATTATTGTGGTATAAAGCAGGTAAGAAAGCATTTCTTACTGTATGTTACTGTATGCCTTCCAAATTATACTCCTTATTGCATTCAAATACCCCATTTTGATATTCTGTCACTGCTGTTCTTATTTTTCCTGTAAATAAGTGTGGCTAAAGAAGAGCCCTTAGGGCCAAGCTTTTGTTTATATAATGTATCATTCTCAAGAAACTGCCTTTCAGTGAGTCATAATCATTTTATGACTCATGACAAATTTTAAGAAATTATAATCATCCTCCATGTGTTGAACAGTTAAAAATTGTACTATTTTTTGCTATGGATGGGCACTGCCTTGTTTATTGAAATTCTATTGCTGGCAATTTACCAATTATATTGCTGGCAAAACTTCATTCTTCTCTTTCTGTCAGGCACACATGAGTACCCCAATAGAGACCAAAGCAGGAAATCTGAGAAATTTTGCAAGCTCATCTCCTTACTCTGGTACAAGGGTTTTAGATCGGTCCCAATTGTTTAATGCTGTTTATCTTTCTTTAACTTGGATTGAGATTTTCAATTAGGAGTTTAGCTAGGACTTTTTTAATTTGAAGAGAGACCAGATGAAGCAAAGCTTTATGTAGCAGAGTGTGCATGAGGTAGATTTCTTAGAACACATACAAGATCTGGGCACCCAGCGCCATGATCACCAGTGATTCCTCTGTGAATCGTCCATTTCATATGTCAGATGGCAAGTTCATCCTTGGATGGTGGAGAACCGCAGGATTAATTTCTCAAAACGTGATTGTAACTTACCCTTTTCTTTTACATGTAATTATGATTGCAGAATGCACGAAGTCACTGTTGCATTAAAACCTTGTAGATGTTTACTTCTGCATCTGTTGACGAAACATAAACATCACAAAACTTGACTTTTTGCAGTTCTGTATTTCACATTCTGGTATACAAAAGTAACACAAATACCATTTCCTCGGTTACATACATGTACATTTTCTGTAAGCTTTTTCAGTGTTAAACTTTCTGTTAGATTCCACATCTTAGACCTTTGTTGCAGTAAGACAACATTTTTAAGCAGCTGATTTAACTGAGCTGGTTTAATCATTTTAATCTCTGTAACGCTAGTAACTGGCTAATGTAGCTTCATGCTCACTTTAAACTGTAGATGACTGGTGGATCTGGACACTGCCTTTGATTCCTTTCAACATCTAAGCTGCACTTGCTTTCTGTGCAAGGGGCTGTAAGTGTAAATTGAGACTAATTTCCTCCAACCTAATGTTAATTCCCACAAAAATTTGTGGAGAGCAAACTATATTTGTTTAAAACCAAAGATTAACAAAGTATCAGATTTTATTCTGAACATACTCCCTCTGAGCCTTTGGGTTTTTTCCTAAGAAAGTATATCTGAGTGTAGTTTAAAATTAATGTATCAGATGTGGGTAAGGGGGAGAGAGACAGCTGCAGCTGGGCAGCCCAAGTCTGTATTACTGTGATCTCTGATGTATCTTGTCCTCCATATTGTGCCTGGCCTTTCTAATGGGAGAGTGCTAGTTGGCCTGCTTCATACCTGTGCCAGAGGGTTGCTAAAAATTAATGGCGTCAGCACTCATGTGCCGGGGATGGAGTACACGGCCGTGCTCTGTTCAGTCAGCAGAGATGTAACTGCAGCTTCTCGAGTTGCTGCTGCTGCCACCGTAGACCCCAAAGACCCGTAGACCGAAGGGCACGCCCCAAAACTTGGATTCAGCTCTGAGTTACTGAAGCTGAACTTTGATGTGGAAGTTATTTGGCTCAGACTGAGTTTAATTTAGGTGATGTAAATAAGACAGTACTCTTGATGGGTTTGGGTCAGGCTTGTGGCATCCTTGGAAAGAGATTAAAACTCTGAATCTTGACCATCTGTTTTGTGAGGAGCAACTGATGAAGGCAAGTTTTAAGCAGCCTTCTTACAACTGGTATTACCAGGTAAATAGAGGACTGCAATTAGGATGAAATATCACTGGATGAGATAGTCAGTTTGTGAGCATCTGCGATTGGTTACAGCAATGGAAGGGGGTCTCTCCAGCAGCTCTTTGAAGAGCCAGTCGCGGTGAGAAGTGTGAGTGCCCTCAACAGCTGTAAAGTGAATGCACTCTGCAAAGGACAGAAACACAGTAGCAGCAGAATTGTAAAATAATTTCTTCTATCGTTAGCATGTTTTTTGCCTTACTTAGCTTTTGCTTCAGGCAGTATTAGTTGTTCAGGTGTTGAAGACTTTCATGTACTGAAAAAGCTGTAGGAGAGTGTAGTTTGCTTATAATGCAATACTAAATGTTCTCTGCGTTTGCTGGAAGGTGGTGTTTCATATAGCATTTTCATTTAGATTTTAAATAGTTCCTGTGAGATTCAGGAATGAAAGTAAAGGGCAACCCATATTCAGAGAGTAAAAAAAGTAAAGCTACCTTAATGACCTCACCTAAGTCTCGATGTAGCTGGTTACTAATAAAATTTCAAACCAATTGTTATTAATTGCCTGTCAATATGCTGCAATTTCACCAAGTGATTATGCACTTTTATCAGATGCCTTGGAGTATCTTTAGACAAGGGATTATTTTCTGTTTATTTTTTGAAGAAAATGTAACATTTAATGAAAAATGTTATTGCAGTATATCACTGAATATGAAATGCTGACTGCTCTTGATTAACTTTTTCCCATTTTAGTCATACACTTTAACAGAATTTATTTGTGCAAAGTTACAAATCCCTAATATATGAAAAGAGCTTTCTAGTTACATTAAAAAAAAAAAGAAAAACCTCTTTCTCAGTTATTAAAAAAGCAACTCCTTTTGTTTTGGTTACCTTTCATGTTAAAAAAATACAGGAATTGTAAAGTTTTAGGAGAGTTTTTTCCTTATTGATTTTTTTTCTATCCTTCTTGCAAAACGAAATATATGCAACATTTAATTTAAAAATCTAGAGCTATGAAAACACAAGACATGTTTTACAACAACACGTGTCCTCAGGGTGTTTCTTTCAGCTATTACAGATCACTGACAGCTTGAAAAATGCCCTCCATTTCACCTCCATACCTATGATGTATAATGGGTGGTAGAAGATATTTTTCTCCTGTGGTATTTTATAATGTAGTATAATAAATAATAAAATAAGAATAAAAGCAAAAAATTTCCTTACTACTGTAATCACTTCTAGGTTAACGATTTGAATTAAAACATTAAAGCAAACTAACTAAAGGTTTTTTTTTTTCACTTTACTGCATCTTTTAAGCATTGTTCTTATTGTACAAGTGGAACTTTATTTTATAAATAAGTTCTTGATTAAACTCTGGAAACAAGCCAGTGATGATTCCTCTTTGCTTAAATGCACATTTTTTTCTTGAATGTATTTGTGAAAGTTTTCCTTGGAAATTGCAGTATGTGCAGCAAGACTTGCAATGTGTAATATAAGTGTGATAGAATTCTGCATTCAGCATCCATTAAATTTGTGATTTGGTACTGGGAAATGCTGGAATCCTTCTGGAAACGGTGCTCTTGATTGTGCTGTGCCAGAAACTGTGTTTAAACATAGTGCCCAACTCACTATGGACAAGACCTTTGGAGTTCATTATATCATGGAAATTTCATTTTAAATGTTCATGCTTGGCAGATCTGCGAGGGATTGCTGATTACCTTTCCTTATGTAATCAAGGGAAGGTAAAGCAGGGATTAATTTAATGCAGTCTATTTGTTCAGCCTGCTTATTTTTAGTCAAATTTTCCTTTCGTTTTAAAAGTATTCTCCCAGTGCTAATTTCACAATATATTACCGTTTTCTTTTTACTTGGAAACACCTAAAAAAACCTTACCCAAGCAGCAGTTTGTCTGTACAGCCACTAGAGGTCACCCGTAGGAGTTAGGAATAATTCACCAGCTGACTGTGTCGGAATGCTGCCTTTCACAGAAAAAATTAAAAACCTTATTGAAGTGGAGTGTGCCTATTCTGCATAATAGTAATATCTGTTACATAAAATAGAGGGTAAAATTATTCCTTGGGCACTTTTATTTCCTTCACTTTTAAATAATCTAGAAGAATATTGCTGATACATGTGACAAATAAATGGCATTTTCAAAAAGTATGCTTAGATTATGTAAATTCTGTTTCACTAAATCCACTCCATTCAAGAAATTTGAAGATTATAGTGTACCTAGATGGCAAATATGCAACAATATAGAATCGTAGACTCACAGAATAGTTTGTGTTGGAAGGGACCTTTAAAGGTTATCTAGTCCAACACCCCTGCAAGGAGCAGGGACATCTCCGACTGGATCAGGTTGCTCAGAGCCCCGTCCAACTGGGCCTTGAATGTTTCCAGGGATGGGGCATCTAAAATGTTTATTAAATAATTATAAAATATATTATTTGTATCTAAAATATATTTATTGCAATTTAAAACACACATGATATCAAGCTATAATAATGTACTTAAAGTCTCAGGTTACCCTTGTTTCTGCTACTACTCTGTATAGTTTTTCCATTCTGTCTGATATTAGTCACTGAAGTAGCACGTGCTATGAGCTAAGAGATAAACTAAACTGTTAACTAACTATCCCCTCCAGTCATTCCTTCCTCCAGAAGAGGCAGCAGAAAGCACATGTGACATAGAAGCCCCTTTGTTTTATTACAAAAGCATGCATATGTTAATCAAAGGTGTATGGATGACTTGCGCAGAATGGGAAACTGGTAGAAATAAGCATTCTGACATAAAAGGGGGTATTAACATCATCTGTCTTTAGGTCACATCTGAAGTGATTAAGTTAGGCACCAAATCTGAAGGTGCTTATTTCTGTACGCCTGGTGGTAGTAGACTCCTCAGTATGGTAGTGAGGTGCCTAAAGCTAAATCCTGTGAACACTTTCTTTGCTGACTCTATATCCTGACCCAGTTTAGCAAGGGCAGGTAGTGCTGTTGGTGATTTATGGTGATTTATGGTTATTTTCATTAGCAGAAGGAAGTTCTGTGTCAAAAAACACGCTGAAAGTCTTTCCCAGAAGAGTCGGGACATATGCATTGTGTAATGGTTGCAATGTCTGTTTTCTGGAGCAAACCAGTTAAGACTTAATTCTGTATTTTAAAGCTAGAAGGTGGATCAACAAAGTATATTTAGGAGGGATAACTGATACAGTAATTAAGAGATCCATGCTTAAATTTTTAGGGAATTATTTTGCATTTGATTGAAGTGTGTCTTGTTGTTTATTAATATAGTGATTTTTTTTCTTTCTTTCTTCTTTCTTTCCCTCATTATCTAGGTGATTGATATAGGTTCTGGAAAAGGCTACCTGAGTTCATTTTTGTCCATGCAATATAACTTAAAAGTTTATGGAATTGATTCCTCAAACTCCAACACTAATGGTGCTCATGAAAGGAACAGAAAATTGAAGAAACACTGGAGAGCATATCAGAGTCGAGGAAGAGCAAACCTCAAAAGCCAGAGGTTGGAAAAGGCAAATGACAGGCCAGTGGAAAGTGAAATTAAATCTAAAACAATCAATGAAAAGCCCTTAAATAATGACAACATTCTTCAAAATCAGGACCAAGTGACTATCCAGAATTTAGTTCCTTCTTGTGGTTTCACAGATACAGCTACATCTGAAACCGGCAAACAAACTGAAACTGATTTGGTGGCTTGGACACAGTCTGATGAGAGCCAGCTTTCTGAAGAGTTTCTTGCTATTCTAAATGTTCTACCGGCAGGTGCTGTAGAAGTATTTTCTTCATCTCAGTGCAACTGTGGCGAACTCTGTGAAGAGGAGAAGGCACAAAGAAAAATCGCATCTCTCAAGGCTAAAGCAAGCAAGTCGAGTGAATCGAACTTGTATTTTCCATTGACCTCTTGCATCACTGCAGAAACAGAACTCAGTGACATCATAACAGATCTGGAGGTTGTTTTAATAATATTTGAAGTAGATTGTCCATTGTCTCTATATTGCCATTTTCATAGGTACATAATGTTTGCTGAGTGTACACAGAGTGCTATCAGTAGTGTAAATTAATATTCTGGCCCAATAATGTTTTTCAGCCAGTTAGCAGAACTGTATCTAGCAGATACAGATTGTTTTTCTATTTTAATACATGTATTTGGATTATTTTGAATATGTAAAGCAGCCTTTAGAATTTATGGGGTAGATAATAATCAGCTGTCAAAGTTAACAGCATACCTATGAGCATATTCAGGTATTTTACAATTGTGGTTATAGATAACATCTAATTCTTATTAAAAGAGTTACATTAACCAGGTAGATGGATATATTAAGCACTGGAATTTCAATTTTCCTGAAATTTCATGTTTTTAAAGTCTTCTATTTTTATGATTTCAGTTAAACTTTGAAAGCATAAGATAATTTATTGTGTATAGTACTTAGAGTTTGTAAAGACCTTTATTTCCAAATCATGTTTTTTTGTCTTTCGACTTTTCAGAGTTATTTTAAGTTCATTTAGTAATTTACTGGCTGATGGGGATTGTGTCTAAAGAAACAAGGCCAAACTCAGCTGCCCAAAGACAGTGACGCAAGTCTAGAAGCTGTCTGGCTGTTCAGTTCCTATGCCTGAGCTAACATACGTTGGTTGGGTAAATATAGTCAGTCTTTTATGGAAAGATGTGTCCAGTAGTAACTGAAGTAATATATTCAGGGCTATAATTCATCTCTGATTCAAGATCATAGGTTTGTGTTAATGGCCCTATAATTTCAGCTAATAAATCCTGTTACGTATCTGAGAATGTGTGAAGCAAGCTCATGTCTGTTTGCAGAAGAAGCCCTGAACAGCAGGGTTTGCTGATGAAGCATATGCCTTTACATTTGCACAGTTAGATTTTATATTCTCTTAGCAAGTAATTTGTATGATGTAGAAGGTAGAAGAAATCCTATATCACTGCCTTTCTTTATAAAAAAACCCCTACTGTCAGAAGAGGTAAAAGCTTCTTTGTGTTAAAAAATAGTAATAACCGAAGTGCGCATTATGTGTGATGAATGTGTGTAACTAAAAAACTTTAAAATGTGCAATCATTTACATGTTTTTAAAATATTTTGAGATTTTTTGGAAATAATATATTTTTTAGAATTTTTTTTTTAGAAATAGTTTTACAAATTTTTTTATTGTTACCATAAATTGATTTTTTCCTCAAATTTTCCTAAGCTGGGGACAAATGGGGAATGGGTAAAATCAGTATTTACTCATTTATACCATAAGTTCTGGAATTAATCTACTGATTAAATATGAGTATGGGAATGTATGTTTGTATATAGCCTAAGATGAATATTTAGATACCAAATTTTGCTACGCTTAAGCCAATGACCCAGAAAGTACTTTCAGTTATACCCAGGCAACCTCACTGAAGTCAGTGATGGTCCAGAAGTGTATCTGACACAGACAGACTGTCCTCCTATTGTTCAGAAGTTTTGAGCATCGTAATGTTTTTCTGTATCTTGGATGTAGTAGCCGTCTTCCACTAGCTTTCTCCTGAAAGAATCTCCCAAACTTTTCCTGTCCTTGGGTTTAAATGCTGCCCTTGCAAATGCATATCTTCCCTTAGCTTCCAAACTTTAGTAATCTTCCACTATTTCTCTAATTGCACATGGAAAAAAAGCTTTGTGAAATGGTGAGCTGCAGCTGACTGATAGGAAAAAATGTCTTTAAAAACTAAGGTGAAAACTGAACTTTTGCCACCTACACATTTTGGATCCTAAGACAAGGAGAGAGGAAGCACAGAGAAGCAGCACAAACGGGAAGGTGAGAAGGAGGATAGGAAGAATTAAAAAACAGGGAAGAATGAGGATGTTTTACTATTTCACACATGCATTCCTATATAATACAGATTTGTGAGAAAATAAAATATAAAGCAGCAAAAATAGATGGGCACGTAAAGTAAAAATTATTATAGAAAGGTATCACAACTGAATGTCCCTGGGCTAATTTCTTGTTGATAACCTTACTAATAAATAAGGCTGAAATTCAAAGCAACACCATGTTTACCATGTGAGTTCCAACTACTAATACCAAAAGGGAAATATCTTGTTATGAGTGGTGAAAAGAAGGATAATTTAGATGGAGAAATAGAGGGAAAGGGGAAACTGAGGGAAAAGGAAAGCAGGAGATAGAATGGACAGAACAGAGCACCTGAAGCTGAAGGTCTTACTTTGTGCTATGGAAGAAAATGCCTATTTGTGGTTGAATAGTACTAGCCACACTGCAAAACTGTGGCAGTACTACAGTTTCAGAAATTAAAAAGTGGAGAAGGGCTTGCTCTTCAAATTACACTTACATTTAGGAAATGGGTTTGATTGTCACAATTCAAAGTAGCAGAAATGCCAAATATAGGTCCAGCCAGACTTACAGCAGTAAATCTAAAGTAAGAAAAGGAAGTAGCAGTGGAAGTAATA
>JAAGAY010145380.1:23824-59930 GCA_011801015.1 Ardeotis arabs | reverse complement strand
AAAACCAGACTCTTTGTAACTCCTGAATTAGACCAATGTGACTATGTTTATATTTAAATCATGATTGGTAATGTGGGCATGTTTCAAATCATGGAATTTGTTTCAAAGCAATCCTTTTCCCTCCCCCACCTATTTTGATTTACATGGAGAATTAAAGATCAGGTGCAATGTTTAAACTGTCAGTTTTATTCATTACTTATGTAATAAGGAGCGTGTAAAAGTGTGATGGAGTTCTGTATCTTTTAAAGTACCGCAGTTCAGTTATTGATGAGCATTATTTTCTAAGTAAGCATTAGCAATTATGATGTTTGCCAAAAGCTTTTCTTTTTTTTCCCCTCTTATAGGAAAATAGTTTCAGAATATGAGAAGACGATTGCTCAGATGATAGGTAGGTGTTTCTACTCTGAAAGTTGCTGTCCTCCACTCTGATTTTCTGAAGAGAGCCTAGAAACATGGTTGAAGTCTGTGGGCTTCATTTTGATGCTAGCTACTCCTGCTGATGCTGCTGGGAATTGCGAAGGCATCTGAGGACGCCAGCACGTGCTGCCGGCTTGTGATGAAAAGCCAGCGCTTTGTTTTACAGAAAGTAGCCCCCGAGGCAGTCCAGGTAATACAGAAAGGTCAGGGCTTCTTCTGCATCAAAGCAAGCTGTCCCATAGGAGACATGTTCAAATGCTTTGCCCAGAATTCGTGGATATCTCCGGGAGAGACTTTCAGTGACCTAAAAACGTTTTAGTCATCTGCTCCCAACTGTTTAATGGGAGATACCAAACTTAGCTCTTTACAACAACAGGGATTATCTGTGCTAAGTGCATTGGTCAGACCAAAACCTAGATTAACTCCAATCCCAGCTGAGAGATTATGAGTGACCAATCCACCTCCCCAGTTATTTAATGACATAGGGGTCTCCTTTAAGGTCTAAATTATGACATGTTTTGCCTCACAATAATTAGAAAACACCTTTGTTAACAGCATGACCCACAAATGAAAAACACCACGTGCAGTAGCATTTCAAAACCAAAGGTTGCAGGACTCGTGTGCTTCCTTGGCACAGGAGGTCTGGCCCCTGGGATGTGATTTTAAAGCCTCCTCGTAAGATTTCCAGAGCTCTTTTTTGTAGTCTGGCTATAGAAAGCGCCAGTGCCTTGTGCTGCCCTGTACTGCTTCAGCTCGAGCCATCTCCTGGAAGGGTGAACACCTGAGTGGGGTCATGGGTTCTCTGTGGCCAAAATTGCTGGGAAGAGCAGGCAAAGAAGCAGTGGCTGATGAAGAAAGCAGGACCAAGCTCATCTGGACAAACTCAAGTGAAGCAGCAGAGAACTGTGAAATATTATTAAAAGCTATTAGGAGCGGCCTCGGAGTTAAATCTGGGCTGTGAGATGCAGGAGAAAGGCTAGCCCAGCTAATGGTATCTGCCAGCAGGGAGTCATATTAATCCAGCCTGTTTACACTGGCTTTATTGGAAAACAAAAAGAAATTATTCCTCCTGCTCCCCCTAAGAGAGCTGTCACAGAGAGTGCAGTGTGCCAGGAACACAGCAGGCATACCTGCATCTTTCTAACAGGGTTGTAACAGGGCAGGATTTTTATCACAGCCGTCAACATATCGTATTGTTTTGCCCCTTTTAAAATTGGCAGTCCCCTCATATACAGTCAGCATTGTGTGACCCAAAAATTTGTGCTCACACAATTGTTTTTTTGTGTTTAAATTGTTGGATTTTTTTTTTAAGGAATGCTTGAGTTGCGTTTACGTATGTTTGGAGCAAATTTGCTTATTTTTGCCCAAAGAGAGCTGAGGGGAAGTAGTTCAACGTCTGGTGCTTTTGCTGCCTTCCTGCATTTCTCAGACGTTGGGAGACACTCCAGCCTCCTTTCAAGTGAGGGAAAAATGGGCCTATACATCAATAAATAGATACGTGAGATTGTAATAATAAATAAAATGAATTATAAAATATTTAATAATAAATAATCCGTAATAATAGTATGCCTGGCTTCATTCTCTATGGTGTTATGCCTCCTTTGCCTTTTGTATGTGCAACTGAGCAAATTTGCCTGCCTTCTGACATAACATCTGTCATTCTCATCGTGCAAGTGTTGGAACAGGAATGACCAGGTTATGCAAAGAACTTAATTAATTTTGATTTACACTCAACATACTCTGGTGTGGCTTTGTCCCTGAACCATATGTAGAAACACAGGACCTGGCATTTTTTCCCAAGCATATGCATATAGTTATCAACATAAGTTTCTTTTTGGGAACAAATGCAATTTGTATTTTTGAGAAACAGATTTTTTTTTTTTTAAATTCAAATTGTGACACTGCACTGCAACAAGAAGCTATAGGTCCTAAGGCAAAGGCAGGGCCATGGTGTGCATAATAGGTTATACAATTGCCATTTCCTCTTGTTGCAAAGAACTCAAGGATAATTAAAGCATCAGGCCGTTGACCACTGAGGAAATAGAGGATCTTTAAACTTCAAATTCAGAGTCTTTGAAATGATCTGTGGGAAGTTTTTAAGAGCTATGCCTATAAATAACGTAACGTGCTGGCCATTTGCAAAGGAACTGAAACAACCGTGACACAGAAGGCGTGTTAATTAGAGCAGTATGCAAATTCTGCAGCGTGGTAACGCGTTAAATGCGAGGCTTTCTCTCCCTGCATTTAATGTAAATTTTACATCTAATTGTCCCACTTTCTCCTGTCATTTGTCGTAAATTACTGTCTCTTGATAAAGGAATTCACTCACCCAAGTGCCACTTTGTGCAGGAAAATTATTGTCTGTGTGCTGTTTGCATATACATCACTGAGCTGTTACCACAATAACGAGGGACTGCTAAAGCAAAATACGCATTTTAACAAAAGAAATGCCCCTGCTCCTTCCGTTTGTGATTTAACCCTTCTGAGCTATTTATGCAACCCTGTTAGCGGGGCATTACAAGTGAACCAATTTCACAAATCCCTTTAATGAACACTCGGTGTGGTTGATAGCTCCTGCTCCGCTTTTTATTGAAACCAGTCCGCGTTGACAATATGTGGCTGAGTGTGTTTGCCTGCAAAGGCCCCGAAAGCACGCACTGCAAACAGTAATTGCCTTTGATTTCAGGGGCTGTGGCAGGTTGGTGTTTGCTGTCATATACGTACAGAACCCACTATTACCCAGCAGCTTATGCAATTAATTTCGTGCCACACTCTGTGCGGCCAGAGCTTGCAAGCTGTCAGTGCACAGATCCCTGTTAGTGTCTCTTAGCGTATTTTTTTACTGGCGCTTTAATTTTTTTTTTCCTTTTTTCTTACACTTGCCTCAGCCCCTAACACATTCTTGTTTATATTGAGGAGGGAGGGGAGAAAAAAGAACCAGGCCAGCCTGCTGCTTGTGCTACTGCTTTGCTGACTGTTGCCCAAGTTTTGCGGCTCACGGCTGCGTGGCGCTGACAGCCGTACGAACGCAGCCCGCGTAACCCCGGTGTTCGCTGCGCCCCGTCCCACACACACCTTGATCACAGCCGTCCACAGCTCCCTTCCAAAATCCCTGTCCTGGATTTCCTCTTTATTGATGGATGTGTCATGTTGGGGTTTTTTTCTGTTAAAAATGTATCCTTATATTTGTATGTTTAATACGTAATTAAATTCTCATTATGAAAAGCAAATAGATGTTATGCTTTGTGCATTACAGGATGTTGCATTACTTATTTTCTGCTTTCCTAACAATTCCTGATTTTTCTGTTTTGCTTCCGTTTTTGTTGCTTCTTGCTATTTGCTTGCAAAAACAAAACAGGCAAGCCTGGTAAGTAAAGCCTTTCACCAACTTTCACACCAGCATTTTGCATTTTTCGTTTCTTTTGCTTTTGTTTTCCGTTTGCTGCATTCCCATTCAGTAATGACAGCGTTAGTCCCGAGCGTGCTGTTGTTAGTGTTGGTGAGCCGTGGCCAGTGTGTGTTGCAGGCATGGAAACCACTTAATTAAAATATTTTAATTGCATAACCTCATAAGTATCTTTAGAAATAAAATCTGTAACTGCTTAACGAAGCTTTGACTGGCAGACTATTATCAGCGCAGTTCCACTAAGCAGCTTTTCCATTAAAGCTAAATTGTAGTTCTAGAAAATATTTCATAGATCTTCCAGTCGCCCTCCAGCCAGATGCCAGTTTTTGATTTCTGGAGTATTTAACCACTTTGGTTTTAAACATGTCCTAACTGTCATCTGAGATTATCAGATGCCCCTTTCCTAAAGTTCACTGGAAATTTCCCCTCTTTTCCATTTCTATGTCACTCTCCCAATATAAGTTCCCATTTTCCCTTTGGAGTTCAATGAGGGCCTCAGCCCGCTCCCCATGGACACCTCTAGCACGTTGCGGAAGGGAGAGGAGAAGGGGAGCATCAGGTGCCGCTTGCCCCCGGTCCCCGTGTGCAGGTTGAAGTGGGGCTGGGGATGAGTTTGAGGGAGCTGGTCCGGCTGAGGAGAGAGGAGGACACCGCCATGCTCTGGGAGGAACAGGAGTTGCTCGGTAGCCGTGAGGGAGTGAGTGATGAGTTACCGACTTTCCAGATTGCCCTAGAAACAAATAAGAAGGAAGTTGCTGAAATACTGCAGACAACAGTCTCAGAAAAAGTACCGTTGTGACGTTAAATACATTAAAGTGCGTTAGGTGATCATGCAAATGGATCCCTTCCCCTGCATGGAGCTGTGACGACAGAGGTTTTGCCAAAGCCCAGGATCCTGCCAGGAAGTGTTTTGGAGTTAAGGTAGACAGTGCGCGATCTCCAGCGTGACTGAGCACATCTTGTGCTGGAACACAAGGTGACAGCTTCTCAGATTTAGAAAAATAAATGAAGAATTACGAGTGGTTTTCTCCTTTTACTTGAGAATGCTTTCATTTTGACATTACAGATGATCACAGAGTGTCTTTAAGAAGGCAAAATAGAAAAGAATCTTTATTTTTAATGAAATGTTAAATGTTATCGGAGTGATGGGGCATTACAGGGCTCTGGGTTTCTCCGTTCTGCCGTATCAAAGGTGTTTGTTCACCAGTAAAATAAAGGTTTTGCAGCTTCCAGTGCTGCAAACTCAGTGCAGGTCCTGAGAGCTGCTCTGATTCTTTTGATCTTCTGCATCACACAGAGCAAAATAAGCCCAGGTCAGGCTCTGCCACAGCAAGATGCTGTCAGGGGTTGTGCAGAGTAGCACAGAACATAGCCAAGAGGAGCTGATGCACGGCCTGGGTTTGGTTAGGCTGGCCAAAAAGTGTATAAAAGGATTGAATATGCAAAAGGAAGAGATTAATCTCAGTTTGGGAACTGACAGTATCAACTTTGACATTCAGAGCTGACCAGCACTATGAAATACTTAATTCACTTGAAGACTTCTGTTCAAGTAAAAAAATAAACTCTTGTTTAGTTCTTTATATTTCAAAATATAAAGACCCGAATGAAAAGTTTTAGATTCTGAAATGCCCCGTGCTTTTTACATGGGAGAACTTCTTACCTTATTTTAGTTCCCATCACAGACAAAGGAAAACAGAAATACAAAGCTGCTGTGTTTTGCAGGTTGGTTTTCATTTCACTATCATTCAAAGTAGCCCTTAAAACATAGACACAGGAATGGTATTTTAGGATATAAAGCAAACAATTAAGCATTTTGGAAAACAATGCCAGACCTTTTCTTCCAGTGTTATGCAGGTATTCCAGTTTATTACTAGGTTGATTCTTCTGAAAATTTCTGTTCCATATGGATTTGGATTCCCGTCGTGTTCTTCCCACCATCCCTGCCTCAAATTTAACTGTATGCAGGAAAAGCCTGGAAAATGTTTTCTGCAGACCAGAGCTTAGAAAGTCTGTCTCATGTTAGATTTCTGGCACTTGATACAGCAATCCTAAGAACGAGAGTTTGCAAAACACTGTTTTTTTTCCAAAGGAAGAATTTGACTTGAATTCCATTAAACAAAAAGTGCCTTGTTTGTATGAGATTAGAAGAGATGCCATGAGATGACAAGCATATATCGACGAAAGCAGAGTTTCTTGCCAGTGCTAGTAATATGCATAAATGTCCTTTCCTCCAGCTAGCGCGTCTTCGGGCAGACCAGGGAAATCCAACACCTGCCTTTTTCATGGAAACAGCTGAGTTCAGAGTGAAATAAATCATCAGTACAGAGATAAATTCACATTTTTCCCCAACCTCAAACTATGTAAATGTCACTGTATTTAGCAACATTTTTCCAAAACAGGATTGTATCTACATCTAAAAATATCTTTTCTGGGTCCCCCAAACTTACTAATATGCAATGTAGAGCACAGCATAGTAGAAACTGTAGGTGATAGTGAAATGAGTGTTCTGACTACTACTTCTGAAAATCGCTTTTTTTTCCTCCCCCTCTCTTCTTTCTAACAGAGGATGAACAGAGAGAGAAATCTGTCTCCCATCACACGGTTCAGCAGCTGATCGTGGAGAAGGAGCAAGCTTTGGCAGATCTGAACTCAGTGGAGAAATCCCTGGCAGATCTTTTCAGGAGATATGAAAAAATGAAAGAAGTATTGGAGGGGTTTCGGAAGGTGAGTCGTGTTAAAGTCCCCTCCTTTAGCGAGCAAGGCTGAGCAGGCTCTCACGTACGCCAGAGCTGCGGAACAGAAGGCACGTCTTTGTTTTCCGTTAAATCCGATGTCCTACGTCACACTGCAGCGTGCCAGGGTTGGGGGGAACATGAGCGCTCATTTGGGCTTGCTTCTTGGCTTTAAAAAAGGTGAAGATTTTGCACAAGAGTAACGTGCTCCCGTCTGTGACACTGCGGTTTCAGTAGATGTCACGTTACTGTGGGACTTCAGCACGCGTCAGGGCTGGCTTCTGGGCTGCGTGGTCTGTTAAAACGTAGGGCGTGAACTCCTCAGGGCAGAGGTTGTGTCTGTGGTGCGCGATGGAACGGAATCCTCAGGTGAAAGATTGCAGCCAGGCGCATCAAATGCAGGCAGAATTGTAAAGCTTTTTGCATTGTGTGATATTGCTTTGGATGGCCTCTGTGTGGGAGTGTCCATGTCAGACTGCAGCCCTTGAAGTTTCTAAATGTGACTGCTGCAAATAGGTGCCTGTCCTACCCTTCAATCTCTTGGATTAAATTTAATGTAATCTTTTCATTTAAGAATGAAGAAGTGTTAAAGAAATGTGCGCAGGAATATTTATCGCGAGTAAAGAAGGAAGAGCAGAGGTATCAAGCGCTCAAAATCCATGCTGAGGAAAAACTGGACAGGTAATTGACTGTAGACATCTCTTTTCAGTTCATGCTGCAGGAAGATTCCTGTGGCTGGACCTTGCATCCCAAACGCAGGGTGCACCTGTGGAGGGCTGTGCTCAAATACGTGCACCCGCCGCTGGCATTCCTGCCCCCGGGATCTGCTGTTGCCCCGTGCTGTACCACTGCCCCGGCGTCAGTCGGCAGAGCAGAACAGAGCTGTTGCAGCGCAGCATCGGTCAGGCCACCTCTCCCTGGTAACGCTGGTTATCTAGGCTGGGTCACCTGCTGAGGGCAACGAGGAACAGTCGCGCGAAAGATCACACCAGATCTGTGGGGGTAGTAGCTCCTTAAGCCACTGTTAAGGAGCGAACATTAGATTGCGGCTTAAGAGAGAAAGCTCTGGTTTTTTTTTTTTCTTATGTTTCCATGTGATGATCAATTAAGCATTTCTAGGGATTGCATTCAGGACGCATACTACAGTCCTCTAGACCCAGGAGATGTTTCCAAAATCTCACTGGGATTGATCAGTGCTTAAAACAAAGCAAGACTTGGATTTGCTTTCCAGCTGTTGTCCCAGCTGTGAGTCTAGTCTGTAAGAACTGGAGATCAGGTTTAGAAATTGCCATAAAACACCTCCACCTAAGTGGTATTTGTGACCCCAGCATGGATATCTGAGAGAAGCTTGAAGGGAACGACACCGACATTAAGAAAAGACTTTGCAGCCCCTGCTGAGCAAGAGAGGGAGTCAGGAAAAGCCTCTTTTGGTTTCAGAATACTTTCAAAGACATGCAGAAAGTAGCCCTGCCCTCACCACCCATCTGTTAACATGCAGTCCGTCCTTTGGTCCCCATTGTCCTTTCCTGTAGAGAACCTGACATGACAAAAATGTGTGTTTTTCTAGAGCCAATGCTGAAATTGCACAAGTAAGAGGCAAGGCTCAGCAAGAGCAAGCGGCGTATCAGGCCAGCCTTCGTAAAGAGCAGCTGAAAGTGGACGCGTTGGAGAGAACACTGGAACAAAAGGTAAATAGCAGTTCAGCTCTTTTAATGCCGAAGTCGACCCGATGACCCAAAGTTAAGTGAAACTTCCCCAGAGTGGCTGCATCCAGCTCTCCCCTGGAGCTCAGGCCGCGCCAAGCTCTGCCCGAGGACCTGTCTTGCTCCTCACGCCCAGCTGGCCCGGCAGCTCCCTGGCGCCAGGAGAGCGGCGTTGCCCACACCTTAGAACAAAATCAACTGTGCGCACCGGGCAGTTCAGGCACACGGACCCATCTGCCAGGCGGGATCTCAGCCACCCGCCGGTGCTCGCGGCCGGCTCGGGCTCCGACACAGCTCTGTGTGCACCAAGCAGGGCCCTTGGTTTGTTTCGGTTCTCAGGTTTAACATCTTCCTTGTTTTAGTTCTTCTTTCAGTTTTTGTTTCCATTTTTCATTTTGGCTGTGGTTCCGATGTGAGCTTAGGTGCCTCCACCGTTAACATAGACAAAATCTGTACGACTTACGGCAAAAGTGTGGGAAATCATAGAATCATAGGATGGTTAGGGTTGGAAGGGACCTTCAAAGGTCATCTAGTCCAACCCCCCTGCAAGGAGCAGGGACATCCCTGACTAGATCAGGTTGAAATCCCTGTTTCTGTCTCATTCTCTGGCTCAGCAAAGGACTTGCTTTCAGTGTGGTACAACTCGTCTTTGCTCAGAGCCCCTGGAAAACAGGGTGAAAATAATGCTGTAAAAGTGCAGGCTAGAAACAAACTGACACTGTGTGTTACTGTCCTGTGCTAGGAATGGCTGCTGGAAAGCTGTCTGCTTTAGTGCTAAACTGTATTTATTGAAGTGGGAGGAGCTGTGTGTGGAAATAAGCAAGCAGATTGTTTGAATGCACTGTATGTAGCTGTGCTATGTGTGCATATTTCTATCTATTTATTTCTCTGTAGGTGTAGATATTCTGTTCTCAGTATTGGGGAGAAAACTTAATTGTCCCACACTTCTCCCAAAGGTTGGATAATTTTTCAAAAAATACCCAATGCTGCAATATTTTTTGTAATACCTAATATTGCCTTTTATTTTCCAGAATAAAGAGATAGAAGAATTAACAAAGATTTGTGATGAACTGATTGCCAAAATGGGGAAAAGCTAACTTTTAACCAAATCTCTGGACTTCGATATTGAGTGCAATATGACCATTGGCACACTGATGTCCATACATTTATGTGGACAGGTTATATTTTCACTTTTTCGTATGCACTACTGTATTTTCTTTCTAAATAAAGTTGATTTAATTGTATGCAGTACTAAGATGACTATCAGAATTTCTTGCTATTGTTTGCATTTTCATAGTATAATTCATAGCAAGTTGATCTCAAAGTTCCTGTATCAGGGAGATTGTCAAGTTCTCTAAGAAATTACAAATTGCTGATCCTAGCCTTCCCTTTGTACATGAGTTCCCATGTTGGATGTCTTTTGGATTTAATATAAACATGTATTACTTGCATGGGGACTCTTGCCTTAAGGAGTGTAAACTTTATCTGCATTTGCTGATTTGTAAAATAAAATTTAAAATTTAAAAAAAAAAAAAAGAAAATGCATGTCACTTAAATGAAATTCTCTATTGTAAATAAATTTTTTTCGTTGAAAGTTGAAGATAAGTATGGCTCTGGTTTATGTACCTCGGTGATTTCACGCGCAGCGCCATGCAGCAGCTCTTACTGATGAATTCCTTCACAGAAAGCACTGCATGGGCCATGGCTTGGAGCTCTCCGTGGGGCACGGGAATACACGGCTTCAGCGCGCATATCGCTGTCGAGATCTCTATAAATAAATACACATGTATGCTCGACCTGGACCACTCAGGTCTCAAGCATAATCCTCCAAAATGTTTCATGCTCTGACCCTGATTCAGCAAATCCCGCAGGCGAAGGTACCGAAACTGTGTGCACGCGCTGGAGGCTGTGACGTGCAGGGATGGGATCGTGGTTTTTAAGCGTATCTGTCGCTGAAAGGTGAATACGTTTTCTTCTGCCTGCTACTGGAGGAACTGGCCTGGCAGGTTTGTGGAGGTGAGGTCCGTGTGATTAGAAGCACAACCAGAATAAGCTAGATAAGCAGCATTCTCGCACACCTCGTTATCCTCTAAGTTATCCTCTGCAGGGGATTAGGTATGTAAGATAAGCATTAAGGCTTTAATAGCAAACAAACTGCTTTCTTTGGCTCATGGTACATCTCTTGGATCTCCACGATGTGGACAGTCTTCAGCCTGGTTCTTGTCAGCTCCCTTTTTGTACTCAAAAGTAAGTCAACTCCCTTTTCTTTCCTTTTTTAATTTCTTTTTCATTTCCTACTTCAGGCGTGGCTGAGCCTCTGTGCCGTTCCGGGCTTCTCTCCTGGGTTTGTTTGGTTTCAGATTATTTTGTGTTTGCGCTCAGCAGCACAGAATTTCACCTCTGCTATGTAATGGCAACGTAAATATGGATGCTAACAAATTTAAGCGCACATCTTCCTGTGGACAGCAAGTGTGCCTTCTGCTGTGCAAGTTTGAAGTATAGTATTTTAAATACATTTCAGATTCCTGCTTGCCTTTGAAAATACCATGTAGTTTGAACCAAGGAAAAGAAAGAGGATTGAGTTACAGTTGTCATGTTTAAACAAACCCAAAACTCTTAAGTATACTGTTGTGCCTTCCAGCTGAATTGATGCTTTAGGAGAAAATGAAATATGGGTCATGGTAAGATTTGATGTGGTTGCAATGTACTTTTTCATGGTGCTGTGGACCAAAAGTCATGATGGAGGGGGAAAAAAACCACGGTACTCCAACTGGTTACAGTGGACTCTGCTCTGAAAATGTTACAAGAAGATGTGGATGCAATTACAGAACATCAGATGTTCTTGGATTATTTTAAGTGCAAGTTGTAAAAACTAAATAGTGTATGACTGGTTTTTTTTTCTTTAAAATTATTATCTGGACCACTTCTAACATAGAAAAATTGTTAGGATTTGCAGAACCTTTAGATTTTTTTTTAAAAACCTTTTTGCAATTTTTTGCATGTGCTTCAAACAGAAAGACTGTGTCATTGATATTTTAAAATATTTGTTTTAAATTCTAAACGCTGCTGTTATAAGTGATCTTTTCTTTCCTTAATGGCAGGCGAAGCACTGCAGTGTTACACCTGTGTTGGTTCTAGCGATGAAGACTGTAACAGGCAAGGGACTCAGCAATGCCCGGGGCATTCCGACGCGTGTGCGGTCATTAGAGGACAAGCAAGTGAGTAGTCACAAACCGTTCAGACTCATTAAGTTTTTAATAATAGAAATAAGTGATCAGCGTTGGAAAGAGAAAAGTGTAGAGTAAGCTAAGGACAAAAACAAAGGTAAATGTTGCCTCTTAAAATAAACCCCATTAATAAATTTCAATCCCTAATTTTATTGGTTTAGCAGCAACGTAATACATAATCCCACTGAGTGTGACTTGTCGGTGTGCCGTGAGGAGCCGCATCCACGCTACGTGAATGCTGTAAAAAAGCATTTTAACTATTGCCCACTCCTTACTTACATCCGTCATTTTTAACTTAAATGGTTTACCTGGAAATTAGGAAGGAAAATAAGCTAATGAGGCACTGCCCTTGAGCACGTTGGATTTAAGTTGCATCAGTTGCATCTAAAATAAATTACAATTATTTTAATTAAGTGGGAGCTTGTTAGTGTGCTGTAATCTGATGCAATTGTATTCATTTACTTGTGAGGAACAGCCAAACCTCATGTTGTTGCTCAGTATTGGAAGGTCAGGATGGTGCCGAGGGGATGCAGACAGGAGCGGGTGCCCGTGAACACAGAATCAGAATTATTATCAAGATTGGAAAAGACCTAAAAGATCATCTCAGTGTGGCTCTGTTCTAGGTGGCGTTATGAAGTCCTGCTCGTTCCGGTCCTTCTGTGAGCGGGCGAGGAGGGATGGATCCAGAGCGCCCGGGGTGAGCGTTCACTGCTGCTACTCAAACAACTGCAATGCCAAAAGCCTGGCGTCCAGAGTCACCACCTCCGTGAGCTGTATCTCTCTCCTCATCTTTACATTTCTGTGGCACTCGCTGTTGAAGCTGACGTGAGGCGGGGAAACGAAGAGCGTCCTGAAGCAACAAGTCTGCCTTCTTAGAAAGGGATGATGATATTTCCTGATCATGTTCCTCCATGAACTGTATTTCTCGGTAGGCAGACCTGACAGATGTTCAGATAAAAATGGTTCCATCACCAAGTAAGTCTTGACCTATATGTAAGAAACACCACCCTCTTCTTGTTTGTTGTAAGGGGCTGACTGTGCGAATACGTAACATTTTCCTACCAGTTAGACAGTACACAAAAAAAAGCAGGAGAAATCTTAGCTGCAAGTAGCCTTGTAGTAGGGTGAAGGACCAGTATCTTCCAAATGCTGTTGGCAGACGTTCAAAAGCAAGCTAAAATTTTCAAGCACAAAGTGACTGAAAATTCTAGCAAGCAAATTAGTCTTTCAGAGAACATTTGCAAACTGGACAAAAGCCAGAAAACTTGAAATAAGAATGATTTAGTACTAATACAAACTGCTAAGACAGGGTCATTTAGAGAACAATGCATGGAATTATATTATGTAAATTTCCTGGAAAAAGAAGGTCCAGTCATCTCTTTTCTGATCCTTTGAGAATCTTACTTCAACACTGGAAAAAGAAGGAAAAAAAAAAAAAACAACAAACCTTGGAAGTTGTTTTAAACTGGTAAGCTCCCTCCACAGATGAGCTCGTTCTCTCTCTACTGCTGGTTTTGGGAACAAGTGGTTAATCCCTGTCTCATAGGCAAGTTATAAATTGAGTAGTAACATTTCTGTTTATTCAAATTCTTCTTGCAGTTTCAGCTATGAAATTAATTCTTTACTGTCCTAAACTTCATGCTTTGAGAGTAAGAGTATGTATCTCCCCCTTCAGTGACGCGGTTGGGTTGATCTGTGGTGGTTTATATATCCTTTTCATTTTGCAACATCGATGAAATGACTCAGAGATCTTTAGAGATGTAAGGAAATAAATCCATGTTTTTAATAATCCCATTCATTGCAGTCTTACTAAGTAAGTGATCCCGAACGGGCCACGTTGTAGAAGGCGGCGTGCATCACTAGCTAGCAGGCAGCCGGTGCTTTGAAGGGGTGATGCTGAAAGTAGGCAAGATGAGAAGTGACAGAACGCACTAAGCGGGGTCTTGGGCTCGTTGTAGAGCAGGGTGGTGCCTCCTGTGATTCAAAACTCAGAGAGGCAGACGAGTGACATTTGTAGATGTTAATGTCCAGCTGTGAGGATCTGGTCTAATCTCAACATGCATAGGGCTGGCTCAAAGTCCAGCTGGTGTCACTGAAGTAGAAGTGTTCTCTCAAGCTCCAAGTTTTTTAGTTTGGAAAAAGATTTGGTCATCAAGTTTATGGAACTCACAAAATGCGTGGCAAAGTCGTTTTTCCACTAGATTTGTGTTGTGATTTTTTTTTCACTATAACTCTTTGAAAAATCAGTTCCAGGCAGTGTGTCGTAGAATTCTGCACATTCACAGAAATTTTGTTGAGGTTGCAAACTCTAGAGAACTTTTTCAAGTGAAATAATCCCTGAAACCTCAGGTAGGGTATAACCCCAACCTGCCTCATAGCTGTCGCCTGTCACACAGACCACACCGTCTCCTTGTTTCGTTGTACCCTTTCCTCTGGATCCTGCATCCTCTCCTGTAGATTGTGGCTCCAGCCTGGAACTGTCCTTCTGGGGTTTTGTTCAGACGGGCTCTCGGACACGGCGGTTCTGGTCTGTGCTTAGGTGCAAGGCACAGGGCTGATAAAGCTGTTAATATAAAGATTGCAACAATGTGATGGATCTCGGCTGAGAATTGTAATTTAGGCTTACATCTGTGTAAAAAATCACTCAAGTAGGTTTAAGTATTTTTTAATTTCGTTATCAGCTTGAATCAGTTCCTTCAGTCTGTTCTGCTGCAGGAAATGTGTACGGGCTGTCTTTATTTTCTGACTGCTCTGTAATGATAAATCTGTACTGAATGTCATCTCTGTACATGCTCAGTGCATTTCCTTAATGAGAAAATAAAATATATGCAACGGCTGACAATGCCTCTTGATAAACAAAACTGCATCTTTTCCTTGGGATTGCCGGTGGCATCTGGCTGGCTGTTTTCCAGCCGGAGTTCCGCCTTTTTGCTGCGGGCTGTATTTCTTAAATCTGTTAGATAAACTAGTGACTGTTGATAGCTGTCTTACTGTGATATTGCCATGATAAAATAAGAAGGTAAGGCTCTGTCCTCTTGACAAACACCATCTGGCATTCCTGACGGCAGCCAGGACTCGGATCTTCAGCCAGCTCCCAGCCTCCCACCGCCTCCGTTTGATTCTGCCACCCAGCACGTAACGGGCTGTGTTTTGCTTTTTACGGGTCTGACATTTTTCCTGCCTAATTATGAACCTGAAGTGTGCGTGCATGTATTTATCTAGATAAACCACATTTATGGATTGAAGACAGCAGAGAGGTTTCACAGTGGTTCTTGGCATAAACATTAACCGGAAGAGAAGCACAGAAAAAATGGAACAAAATAGAAAGAATATTTTAAACAATCTATTAAAAATACAGAAAATATTCTAAAATTTCCATTGCCATGACTGTGTAGAGCTATTCCCAGTCTTATGTAAAATAGAAAGTGATTGTCTTCAGCTTGGTTGTTCTGGAGGCTCAAAACCCACTCGTCATTCCCAGCGCAGTGGCATTCCACTTTCTGTCTTCCTTGATGTTGACAGACAGTTGGGACAAAAGGAGCAGAAGCTGATAATGAAATGCACTCTGCTGCAGCTAGAAGTGGTAGGACGTCTTTTTCCTCTGTTGTTGGATCTGTGTAGTGGATCAGTTGGGTAAGCGCTGGGTTTGAGTCTAGTGCTGGCCTCTCACCTTCAAGAAGGGATCTCCAAAGCAAGAGATTGGTAATTCCTGATTTATAAGTGAGAGAAATTCTCAATTATAACTATGGCTTGTAGGGCTTACAAATAATAATTTCTATTTATATTCTCTTGGTTTTGGCAGTACAGAGAGTGTTTCCTTATTTTCCCAGTCCTCTCAAATACAACGAGAGCCTTTGGGGAGCTCCCAGGAGGCACATCTGAGCAAAGTGCCCCTGCGCTTTCTCGAAGAGCAGACAGGAAAATACACGACTCAATTTGTGTCAATATTCATCCACACCTGACTTCGCCCACGGTGGCAGCAAGGTTCCAAGTTGTCTCTTGTTCTTGGTAAGGAATAAAAAATTCTGGAAGCTTGTGAGCTTTAAAATCTAGGTCAGAGATTACCTCAGCACCGGCTGTGCTATTTATGAGAGAAGTTTTAAGTACATCTTGGTGTCACAGAGCAGAGTTTCTTTTTTTAACCTTGTTTTCATGTGAAATGTTAGTCGTGTGGCTCTGTTCAGTAGGGATGAAAACAAAGAACACTCTGGTACCTTGTGCCGTCGTGTCTTTACGTGCAACAAAAGCCCAACTGTGACAGATTTCATTGTGAGCGTCGCTCCAAAGGGTCTCAACCTTTCTGGACCCCACAGATGTTTGGGACATAACCCAGAGCTGTCGGCTGTGGCTGTGACTGCCCTTGGGGAGGAGTTTTCTGCGTTAGAAATCAGAAGTCCTGACTGCAATTCATGGAGCTTGAGGTTATCACCTGCATACATGTACACTCCCTCTTATCATCCAAAGCCAGCAGCGCATGCGGTATTTTAAATCGCTAAATTTATGACGTGCTTCCATGTAGCATATTTACTCCCCACCGAGTGGAAAAAAATGATAACAGTGTTAATCCCATAACAGTACGTATGGAGCATAGCTAGAAATGCATCGTGTTGGCGGCGTAGGTACAAGGGAACTCTGTCAGCATCTGAACAAAACAAGGGAAGAGCCCGTGTGGGATCCAGTTCAGAAAGAACCACAGGAGCAGCATGTGGTACTTGGCAGCGTGGCTTTATGGAAAGTGGGTCTTGTCAAAACCATCTCATTTGAGGTTACGGAATTTTGCTGATAAAGGTAAATAGATTTTGCAACACATTTGAGATAAAATTGCAGTCGTGATGTACTGACTGAGAGTTCAAGAGCTAGAAGAGCAAAAGACTGCAAAAACAAGTTCTCAGTAGAAAATCATCCAAATGGTGTCTTGGATACAGGCGATCTCGCGTTGTCTCTCTGACAGTCTCGGGATGTTACCACAAGAAGTGTCACCAAAAGAAGGGGCTGTCAAAGTTCTGGCGTGTCTGCGGCAAGACAGGTCTATGTGTTGCCATGGGGACAGGTTTAAAAGGGAGACAGGTAATGCATTTTTTGGGAACAAAACTCAGGCAGAGGAAGGAGAGTGGGAGGAGATGCTGAGCATTTTGTAGTCACCCACCCTCTGTTCTGTGCTTGACATCAGTAACTGACGGAGGAGTACGCTATTACTGAAATTGCTGACACCTTTTCCAGCACCCTGATTTAGCCCCTCAGGCGATATTTCTTTCAAAAACTGCCCTTTTAGCTGCTACCTCGAAGGACTTGTAAGTATGACACAATGTCCAAAAGGTGAAGGGGAATTTCTCACTTGAAGTCGTTTCCCTTTTCTAAAGGCTTCCTGCCCTTCCTGCCTCACCAAAATGTTTTTTTCATTTTTCGCTTTGAACACTCAAGGAGGGGAGGTGTTTGAACACCGGCAGAGACTTGGCCAAAAAAATTAAGGCTGGTGTGCAAATGCAGTCACTGATACCTACCACCTTCGTTTGAGACATCTGTCATCTTATTTTAAGCAATTCTGGTCACCCTCCGTTTCTGATTTTCTCATTTTCAGGGAAAAAAGGTCAGAGTTTGCAGAACTGGCCCTGGAGCTCAGACTGGCTGGCTTCTCTTCAGCGAGGTCAGAGCCTGATTTTGCTCAAAGGCAAATTTTTGAGGCATGGTTTTGCTCCTGTGCTCTCCCAGCCTTCATAGAGCTTTTGCGGTCTGGAGGATGTTCTTTGTCTCCCTTTAGCGACTTGTTCTTACCCTCTTCTGCATCTTTTGGAGAACATTTGTCAAATGAAAAGAAAATATCCCAAAGTGTGTATTTATTAATTTTAAGTTCTCATATATTCATGTCAATGGAATTAAAATTCTAATAGCGTAATAATGTCTAAATTGTGTTTCCAGCTCCATGATGAGTGCTAATTTCAGTATCAGCGTGACAGCCTTTGCTCTATTTTAATTTGTGCTCAACGTTTGAAGACATAATGGCTGAGGCCTACGCAAGCCAGCTCCGGAGAAAAACTGGCCGGCGTGCCAGCAACCCAGAAGCTGTGTTCAAAGTGGGATCCATTTAAATTACAGACAGTTGTGAGCATCGAGGCTTGCTGGGGCTGCAGGGGCAGGGGCTCAGACACACTTTTAAGGCAATTCACCTGGAGTACTGTGTCCAGTTCTGGTGCCCCCAACATAAGAAGGACATGGACCAGCTGGAGAAGGTCCAGAGGAGGGCCACAAAGATGATCAGAGGGATGGAGCACCTCTCCTATGAAGAAAGGCTGAGAGAGCTGGGGCTGTTCAGCCTGGAGAAGAGGAGGCTCCGGGGAGACCTTAGAGTGGCCTTCCAGTGCCTAAAGGGGGCTGCAGGAAAGATGGGGAGAGACTCTTCAGCAGGGCCTGTTGTGACAGGACGAGGGGTCATGGTTTTAAAATAGAGGGGGGTAGATTTAGATTGGATATTAGGAAAAAATTTTTCATCATGAGAGTTGTGGAACACTGGAACAGGTTGCCCAGAGAGGCGGTGGATGCCCCATCCCTGGAAACATTCAAGGCCAGGCTGGATGAGGCTCTGAGCAACCTGATCTGGTTGGAGATGTCCCTGCTCCTTGCAGGGGGGTTGGGCTGGATGGGCTTTGAAGGTCCATTCCAACCCAAACCATTCTATGATTCTATGATTCTAATTCACTGCCATAGAAGAGAAATAAGAACCTTTGCAGTATCAAACGGCGTCGGTGCTTTTTTTGGTCTCACCTCTGCGTTTCAGCGCACTGTGAAAGCTGCCACCCCCAGCTGTATGTGGGCAGGTAAGAGCAGGCAGCGAGCCTCTCTCCCCTCGTTGAGTCCTTCTAAGGGTTACACTTCACTTTTGGGAGCTGTCTTTTTGGACGTTTCTCTTGCACTGTATCATTAGAAGTGCTTATGAGTATCTGGCAGTCTCCAGCGCTTCAGTTTCCACATTCTCCCAGCCAGCTATGACTCCTAATATTGGATAAACATGTCTGGGTTTGTTAAATACGCAGTTTCAGTGAATATGACTCTGGAAAGAGCAAATCAGTTACCAGGATGCAGCAAATCCATGAGTGGGGCAGTTAACCGAGCCAGGAAAAATGTTCATGGGGAAGTCATCCGAGCCGGGCCGTGCCCGCGGGGCCTTGGCAGCGGGTTTATTAGCATTCCTGTAATCAATTGTAGGAGCAGCTCGTCAAGAGGAGAGGAGAGATCTTCCAGGCTGCTTTGCATCTGGTGGTGTTTGTGCAGAGACGAAAACGAACGGTTTGTGCCTGGGTTGGTTTGGTGGGTTCTCCCCAAGGTTTAGGACAGGGAGGAGCTTCTGCTAAAGCATCTTCCTGATGCAGCTCGGCTCTGTCGGTTGTTTCTAGATTGAGTAGGTCTTACTTCTGAATCCCAGCACAGCTGCGGGGTCAAAACCCAAGCCCCGAGACGGACATGTGCATGAAAAAAAAAAAATCTGTGTAATTTTCAGGTGCGTTGCTCTTGAAATGAGGGCAGTTTTGCGGTCAAGTTGGTTTCACCGAATTGCTGGCTATTTCAGTTGTGATATTTTAGGAACTGTGCAAGTCTGCAAGACTTTCGGAGCTGGCCTTGATGAGACTCTTCTGAGGATGATGACAGGTAGAGGAAAAAAAAGAAAAATTTGATTTAACACCTCCTGTTAACGTTACAGAGAAGCAGTCCCTGAAAAAGCCATCTTCTACCCGCCCAAAACTCAGGATCCCCTGTGGAAACTGAAAATAATACTTTGCTCATAAATGATCAGGCAGGCTAGTGATCTCATCCGACCTTTACTTTAACATGGCTTATCCAAAGCTTTTTACGCTTATCCAAACTTTGGCTCCAGACCACACTGAGAACCCGAGCTATTTGGGGCAAATCCTGGTGACCTCTCTTTCCGCTGGCTCTCATCAGGAGGATGAAGAGAGGATTACTAGCCCACGAACGAGGTGGCCCGAGCCAGCAAATAAAACAGTCCTCCCCTTCTTGGAGCTGATTTCTAAGGCATGGTGTGCTTGAGGAGCTTTCTGTGCCCAGTCTCAGACACCAGTTCTCCAGGAGACAGATGGCCTGTGGGCTGCTTTGGTCTCGAGAAATACAGAGTCAGCCTCAGCGCCTAAAATAGTCCTCTCTCTCTTTTTTTTTCCCTTTTTTTTTTTTTTTTTAAACAATTTTGCTCTAGATTTGCCCAGCAACTACAGAAGCATCTTCATTCATGTGATTTTCATAGCTGGGAAACTGAGGTCAAGGTGGCCACAGGCCCCAGTCAGGCAGAGGAAATGGGATGGGAGCCGATGGCTGAAATTAGGACAAGGTTCAGCAACGTTGCTGCCGTTGGAAATTTGCCCTGGTTGAAGCGAGGTGCCTGCAGACAGACACCGACCCTCAGGTGTCTCAGCCCTGTCTCGGAGCTGGCCGTCTGGATGTCAGCTTTGTCCCGCTTTCCTGCCGGGTGCTGCTGGGAATTTGGATGCATTTTAGATTGGATTAGACTCTGCTGATTCCGCATGAAAAGTCTAAAGAGTGCCAAAGCAGGGGCTTATTTACGGAGTTTTTCTTGAGCATCAGTGCACTCATTCTTTATTCTTTCTGCACTAAAATCACGTTCATTGCTTTGCTGCATACAGAAACTCCTTAGGGTGTCACCTCATCAAGGTGCTTCCACTCAGCCAACAGAAAACCTGTCTTCTGCCCCTTAGCTGAGGCACACCGGTGTCTCCAGGAAGGTTTGACGTCGGGGCTGGGACACAGAGGATGAGCTCCTCTGATGTATGTACCACCGGGGCCTCCAACAGAGGGTGGCACGCTGGACAGGTAGCACAAACACACCTGATGGTTTTGCTATTTGTGTAAAAATAGAAAAATTACATGGAAACAATAGAAATTAACAATAGAAAAAAAATGGTACAAGTATGTTTAGCTTTGGATAATGCTCTTGCAGCGGTGACAGACTAAAGGCAGAGGTGAGGGAAGGTTTGGGGGGAGGTGCAAGTCTTTACTGAGGCCAGCTAAGAAAATGGAAAAAGAAACAGGCACATAAATCCTTCTGCAGATGTGAGAACTCTTACATTTTCCTCCTCTTTTTTAATTCTCTAAGTTTATATACACAGAAACCCCATCCAAAAGGTCTCTTTTTGCCCGGTGTCCTGGTTCTGGCTAGGACAGAGTTCATTTCCACCAGAGCTGGGAGAGGAGCTGGAGCTGGTGGCCCCTGTGGCTGGGACACAGCTGGGACAGGTTACTCATTACCCAACAGCTGGGATGTTTCACCCAAATTGGCCCAAGGGCTGTTCCATCCCATGGGGCTCCTGCTCAGGGTATAAAGTGGGGATGGGGTGGGGGGGGAAGGTTTGGCTGCTGGTGAGGGAGCTGGGCATCAGGATCCACCATCAGCTGTTGCATGGTAAGTTATGTGCTTAAGTGTTTTCTGTTATTGGTTTTGTTTTCTATCTCTGTTTTCCTGTGTTGTTCTCTTAAACTGTTTTTATTCCAACCCAGGAGTTTTGCCTTCTTTTCTTTCCTGATTCTCCTCCCTGTCTCACTAGGGAGGCAGTGAGTGGGGGGAGCGAGTGAGGCACTGTGTAGCTGCCCAGTGGGGCTAAACCATGACACCCACACACAGAAGATCACAGAAGGTGCTGGTCCAAGTCAGGAACTGTGACCTGAGAGAAGATATTCCTTAGAAACTGCACTTCATTTTTCTCTGCCATCCGCCTTACCCATGCTGCTGCATTTCTGCTCTTCTGCAGCAGGGCGATAATACATCAGAAAATTACCTCCTCAAAAAGGGGGAAAAAAATCCCAAACAACCAAAATGGTCAGCTTGGTTCTTAATTTCTTGAAGCAGTTCAAGGGGGAGCAAAGCAAGGCTGGGACGAGAGAGGGGGAAGGACCACCCATAAAAGCTACACCTCCATAGGCTTCCCTACGCTCTTTTATTTGCACTGTTAACACAGACATCAATACAAAGGAATCACCACGTGTAACAAAGCTCACGGTGGTCTGGGAAGGCCCATTCAAGCAGGGTTTTGGTGGAGGTTTAGCTGTGGTGGGTCGTGATGCATCTTATTCTGGAGTATTGGCTGCAAATCCTGTCAAAGACCCGCTCTTGCCCACTATATTATTTTCAAGTGAAATGGGAGCAGCCCTGCTTCTCACACCTACAGAAGGACAGGGTACACTAAAAAACCCCCAGAGGTGTTACTGCCTGTTTGATTTGCTAATCCTCCACGCTGGGCTGTGACAAAAACCCAGAAGAAATAGGGCTGGGAAGGAGGAGGGTGGTACAGAAGCTGCAGCCCTTGCAGGCTGTGATCACAGCTTCAAGACACGATGAAATGAAAACAGCTTTCAGCCAGGCTGGCTCTGGTGAACCGAGGAAGTTCTTGGGAAGAGCTCTTTGCATTGTAGTATTTTATACTGTAAAATGTAGTCCAAATGTGCTCACTTGAACTAGAATTGCATATCTCAGTGGAATCAAAAATGCTACAGCTAGCTGAAGGTAACCACCTTGATTAGTAGAGACCCATGGGAGCACGCTGTGTGATATCACTCAGCTTCTTAATTGCATTTAAAAATAGCAGGATACACAAAGCAATGCGTTAACTCATGAAAAGCCAAATGATCTCACTGATGGCAAGGGAACAACGCACACATTAAAAAAAAATGCCACAGAGGGACATTTATGGCAGCAATAACCAGTTTTCACTTACCCATCACTGTGACAGGTCTGGCAGGGAGCAGGAGCTGTGCTAGCCATTCATTTGCTGCTCAGCATCTGTTAAATGCTTTTTGCTGGAGCAGTTCCCTAGCAATAGCTCTGGTTCTGCAGCCAAGCTGTTCCCTCGAGATAGCTGAAGCAGATCACTTTACATATGTGATGATATAGTATAGATCTGTAAGGCTGGTAAATCTAGCCCAGGAACGAAAGCAGTCTATCCCTGCATCTCATGGCCTGATAGCAGGGATGCAATTTCTTGTTTCTGAAAGCTGGGGATCTTCCTGAGCAGTGAGAACATTTTTTTTAATTAAAAAAAAAAAGCAGCAGCAGAAGGAAAATTCATATATTGTCAAACTCTCTCAAGCTACAGTAATTATCTCAGTATAAGGTAGGGGATGAGCTGATATATAGCGTGAAGCTATCAGTGGAAACGCTCCTCTGCACGCTGAACCCAGTGACTGGATTCAGCTAAAGCTTCAGACCTCCAGCTTATTGTAAAACCTGAGCTAGATTGAGAATGAGCCTATTTTTTTTTTTGCATTAACCTATCATTAGGCTATCTGCAAAATTTCGTAAGTGAGTATAAACTGTATTCATATAATATTTGAGTTGACACAGTTCTTCCAACTGAAACGCAGCCAGGAGGCTGCAAATTTGGTCACCATCACACACGTGATGTTATTTAGACATCGCTGTCCCTAAGATGCACATCAGGTTGCTGGTACTTGAGTTTCGCTAGCACCTCTGCACCACTGTTCACTCACAGTAGAGACCTTGATGACCGAATGGCATTTTGACCTGTAACCCAGGTCTTACTTTACTTTTCTTTTCAGGGGTTTATTTTCTGTGTCTCTCGGCAGGCGAGCCTCACCCAGAGCATCTCCAGAGTGAGAAAACAGCAAAAAATTCTCCTCCTTGCTGCAGCACACAGAACCAAATACTGATCGTGGGCATGAAACAAGCCTTTTTAGTTTGCTATTTAAACGGGAAGATTAGGTATAAATATTTAAAATTTTAGTATCTTTCTTGAGTTGTCAGAGTACAAAACCTCTTGGCAAGCAACAAGCAGATAAACTTCTTCTACAGGCAGAGATTATTAGTGTCTTCCCTTCACATATCTGTATTTGCCTTATTTGATTTATTCAGCTGTCTGGTTTGGAAATCTCATTTCTGCACATCCAAAATAATGACAGCAATTGCAATGGTTGACAGGAATTTTGAAAATCAAGAATCATAGCCACTACAATTTCATCCACAGCCCCATTCTGCTAATGCTTAAGTGTCCTTAAATTGCACTTAATTTGTGCATTCACAATTTGTTCCTTTGATGGAGCAAGGTACCGAACAGTAATAGAGAACTAACTGATTAGGATCATCAGCAATCACTTCTTTCCAGTTCATTAAATTACTTCAAAGCTGCCTGGTGTTCTCCAAACAGGAGGAGTATTGGAAGAGCTTTCATGCTTAAATAATGTAAAAAGAAATTAGTCCTTGAGGAGGAACATATATAAATGGCAAGGGATTTGTGTACAAATATAGATACCCACTGATACCACCCAACATGGTGAGGAACTCAAGTATGCATGTTACCTTTTCACTCTGATGAAAATTAAATTGATGAAATAAATTCTGATGACATCAAAATCAGACAGATTTTTTTTACAAGGGGCCATACATTTGCTCCTGATAATGTAACATCATTTTTTAGAAACAACATTATAAAACAGTTAAAGCACATTTTATCTGAAGATCTGGAAACCCTTCAGGCCAGCACCTCACTTCAAGCTCAGACCTTCTCAAACACCCTCTTTTTCCCTTTTTCTCTATTTTCCCTAGAATTCTGGAGGGCTTCAGCAGTCATCTTGTCATGGAGTGCTGTGTCTCTTCCCTCTCCTCAGCTCCTCTCTCGTTACCCTCAGTCACGCTGGTCTCTTCAGACTCACTAAAACATTTTTCCCCTTTTCTTTTTCCTCCATATACTAAAACAATGGAGCCATCACTTATTCATTCTCCTGTCACTCCAAATAATCTTCAAATGCCTTCTGAAAACATTTTTTTTTCCTCAGGAATTCCTTCTTTCTCCCAGTTGGCAAGAGTGCCTGGGCACTTCTCAACTGTTCCTCAGCTGTTGCCCGTGCTTGGCCTGGCATCTGGCTCCCACGCAGGGCACCAGGCTTCCCATGCTTTGCTGACAATAATAGGAAACTTAACACCCATTCTGGAGACCGTTAATGTGGAAAGAGCTTTTGAGGTTTCCGCAAAGAAAATGCCAGAGAATGTTTTATTGGCAAACAGCTCTAAGCAACCAGAGCCCATCCCCATTCCAATTTAACTATTAAAATTACCTTTTTAACTCTCATCTCTTGACTTCTGATTGCAAAATAGAAACATTTCTTTTTATATGCTTTAAAATGTTTTTCCTGTATATCACAAACATGAGCCTGTCATGAAGTTTGCTCAGCTGTGTCTGCAGCTGCTGGCTGGGTGAGACAGACATGGCTGAGGCTGGGGAAGGCTCCTTGGGGTGGGAGGCCTCAAGGGGACAAAATTTGGGACCGGCTTGGGAACCTTCAGATTGCTGTTAAGACACCCCAAAGCTCTTGGGGAAATCCTTTTGCATGCATTGACTTGCATATAACATCACTGTATGTGTCTTTGTATTCTGTTACTTGACAAAAGAGAGCTTGAAATCTGTTAACGATGGCATCTACCCAAATTTAAGATGCTGAATAATTCGCCCATCAACTTATGTCTGTATGGGGTGAGATTTTTTCAGTCGCTGAATGTCTTTTCTGCGGAGTTTGAATTTAATGTGTTTAAATCGACTGGAGGATAAAATTCCGTTCGCTGCACTCCCGCTGCGGGAGCTGGGCGGTGCTGGCAGCGCGGCCCGGCGAGGCCCGGGCATTTCCCGCGCCCGCCGCCAGGTGGGAGCCGGCATCCACCGAGAAAATGGCGGCCTGGGGCCGTGCCTGAACCCGCAAACACAGCGCGTCTCGGGAGACGGCATAAAATGAACCCTCTTCCTCAGCTCTCTTGCCAGACCCGACTAGGGAAACTGCCCCAATATTTAGGGTCTTGAGTGTTTCATCCCCCAGGTCCGACTGACTTGTAGGTCCCCTTTCTTTAAGTGTGACATTATTTTAGTGTCTTCAAAAGTAAGCATCGAACAGTTTGTGTTGAAAGGGACCTTTAAAGGCCATCCAGTCCAACTCCCCTGCAAGGAGCAGGGACATCTCCAACCAGATCAGGTTGCTCAGAGCCCCGGCCAGCCTGCCCTTGAATGTTTCTAGGGATGGAGCATCGACCACCTCTCTGGGCAACAGTGTGGCACCACCCTCAGTGTAAAAAAATGTCTTCCTTATATCCAGTCTAAATTTATCTTTTAGCTTAAAACAGTTATCCCTTGTCCTATCATAACAAGCCCTACTAACAAGTTTGTCCCTGTCGTCTTTATAAGCCCCCTTTAGGTACTGGGAGGCTGCTCTAAGGTCTCCCTGGAGCCTCCTCTTCTCCAGGCTGAACAGCCCCAGCTCTCTCAGCCTGTCCTCACAGGAGAAGGTGCTCCAGCCTTCTGATCGTCTTTGTGGCTGCCTCTGGACCCTCTCCAACAGGTCCATGTCTTTTCTGTACTGAGGGCTCCAGAGCTGGATGCAGTACTCCAGGTGAATGCTTCCTTTGAATAAATCATGCACTGTCTATTTCTATAGCATCCTGCAAAAGCAACCCTCTGCTGAACGCACATCTCACCCTTCCGATGACTGCAGCCATCGTGAGCCTGAGATGAGCCAGGCACAGCGGAGCCTCAGTGTGCTTGGTGCCTGATAAATGTTAAGGACAGGGCTGAGTCTCCAGTATGAACCTGGGCTGAACTTGGGAACTAGTTTCCCACGAGTTGCATTTTCTACACAAAAAATCCTAAAACACATCTATAGGTTTCCACACTTTCTTAGGAGGATGTTTCCCAAACCAGGTGCCTGCAGGTTTGTTTTTATTACATATCCCATTCTGGATCTCCCTGTGTGCAAACATTGGATCTGCTAGACATTCATTCTTGCTTCAGCTCCCAGCCCTTTGGACAGAAAGAGTGGCATTTATCTGTGGATGCAGTCAGGGAGTGCTGGAGCAGTGCTGCAAACGCACACCAGCCTTTCCCCGCGGGCTGAGTACTGGCTTGTGAGCTTTGTCCTGCTCCTTTTCAGAATTCCTGCTTTCTGCAGAGACCTCAGGCTGCTGTCTGGACCAGTTATGCTCTAGTGTTCACTTACACAGATGACTACTTCTTTATGCCAGTGCAATAAAGTGAAATCAGGCAAATACATTGTTGAATGGCCAAAAAACAGATTGATCTGTAAGACAGGTGTAATGAAGTGAGCTCAGAGTAAGAACATGTACACTGCACTCATTGTAACATCTTACCTAAAAAGAATATTAAAAACCTCTTTAGCTATGTTATTCATATCTGTTTCAAACTCCTGCAACTATTCTATGTGATACTGGCATCATTAAGACTTTACTTGTTATGAAGGCTCTGAAGTTCGTGGTTCTGTCTTCCAGCTACAGGGGCAACCATAAAAAAAAATAGTTCCAGATCCTGTAAACATGACCACAGTGACCCACAGCAGAGGGAAGGCTGATGGGCTCTGAACTGAACATCAGTCTTTTACACCCAGATACATAAATAGCCTATTTTTAAAAGATAGCTAAATTTTTCCCCACAGATTTGTAAACATTCTTCCATGTCTGGAAATACTGTTTTGTAACGTAACATACCATGGCCACCAGTGGAGTGGAGCATTTTAAAACAAACACACACCAAAGAAATGAGGATGGGTATGAGAACATGAAAGCAAATTTTCTGGAAGATTTGTTGTTGCTGCCCTTTTAAACGGAAACAGTCTGTAGATTTGTAAGAAGGTTCAAAATATTGACAGTCTAACCTCCCTGGCTTTTGTTTCCACTGTGCTGTCTTTTGATATTAAGTGTAGTTTCTCTCTAACAAAATCCCATCTGGTTAATTCTCTTCTAGTAAGAAGGAAACTTGTATTTAATGAAAGTTAGCAATGATTAGAGAGTGCCATAACCCACTCATCATAAACACTGACTTAGGATAAATGTGGTGAAGGGCTTTTTCCCTCCAGGTTCCTGGTTTTAATAGTTAACGAGGATCTGAAAGTCAGTAAAATGAGAATAGTCTTGATAAACACAGCCGATGCTCCGGTAAACAAGAGCCACCCCCTAATCCATGTAAAATTCTTATTAATGTTAATTAACTTGAAATGAAAGCGTAGGCTGTAAAGCTTTATCAAAAATATAATACAGCATCCTCAGGGATACCCGAGCGAAGGCTGATGCTAAAACAGAGTTAGCTGCTTTACCCATGCAGGTTTGTCATTTACCAGCCGCTGTGTTTCTTTGCTGTAATTAGCAGTGTGGGTCTCCTGCAGTCCTGCATCCCACTGGAGGCATCAAGCATGGGGTGCTGTAATCTCGGGCAAATACAGTACAGATCTAACTCAGAAGGACCCAACATCTATATTGCTATCTACAACTTGCTGTGCACCACCTGATCCTTTCTTTGCAGAGGTTACCATTTCTTTGAGACTTTCACGGTGTTAGTTACCAGTTACACTAATTGTCTTTTCCTTCCCAGACCAAATTTTCCAATTTTAATGTCACGTCTTAAGCAAAACCAGAAATACATGGCTGTTCCTGTTAGGCTCCTCCACTACAAAGTGTGCTTTTCCAACTTCTGATGTAACTCGTCCTGACGTCACCTTTTCCACTGAAAAATCAGTACTTTTTGCTTTACACCAGCTGTCATCACAAACACTCGTGGCCACTGGGTTCCTCCACACACGCACTCACCTTTCGAGCAGTCTCTGACGTGTATGTTTTATCTGGCGAGGTTTGGTTTCCTTATGGTCAGCCAGGGATACTTTCTACCTTCTGACTTGAAACTGCTCGCTTAGAAAATCTGCTCACTCACATGAGATCCACGGTTTCTACCTCTTGAGTTAGTGCTCGATATGGGCTACAAGGCTCATAGCATTTCATCTCCTGCAGCCTGAGCTTGTTTCAGAACCTTTCTTCTGCAGTTCCCTGTATCCCTCTGATGCCAAAACACATCACCCAAAGCCTGCGCTCTTCCTCCAGGCTGTTTGGCCTCCCTGGCTGATCCAAAATCCTCACGCCCTGTGCCAAGTAATGGTGCAGTTCTCACTCCAACTGTCTCCCTTTGTCTTCTAACACGGAAATCATCTGCCACTCTTCTCCCTACTAGTCAGGCAGCCTCTATAGAAACAGAAATTATTTCTTACGTTGAAGGAAAACACAACTTAATAAGCTAGGAAGGCCAGTATGTCTCTAGTAGTTACAAAGCTACAGTAGAAATCTATTGTATTTATCATTTTGATAAGGCCATACGATGAAATAGGCTTCTGGACTCAAGACTCAAGTATTTTACCCCTCTAAAAGCTCTAATGAAGGACAGTAGTCAACAAGTTGCCAGTGCTGCCATGGGCACCAAGGGGGTGGTACAAGTGACACCATAGCAATGCTTTCTGAAATGAAAAGTTCGTTCTCCTTGCTCTTTCAGTGTCTTCTAGCAGGCAATTTTCACCTCTGAAGCCAAGTAAAAACAAGACAACCCAAAATCAGGAAAGCACTTGGCTCTCACCTGTGGTCTGCAAGAAGCTACTCAGGCCTGGAGAGCTTTGTGTCCAACAGCAAGCGAATTTTAGATTATTTTGACCTTACCTTGCACCCATCAAACATGTGGCAAGAGATCCTTTGATCTGTAGTACATCTTCCAGGGCAAAGGTCACTCTGGATATACAGTCTTACGATTTCCCAAATATCTGCAGAAGTCCAGTCTATGACTCCCCTCCTCGTGCTTCCAAATGTATCATAGAATCATAGAATGGTTAGGGTTGGAAGGGACCTTCAAAGGTCATCTAGTCCAACCCCCCTGCAAGGAGCAGGGACATCCTCCACTAGATCAGGTTGCTCAGAGCCCCATCCAGCCTGGCCTTGAATGTTTCCAGGGATGGGGCATCCACCACCTCTCTGGGCAACCTGTTCCAGTGATCTACAACTCTCATGGTGAAAAATTTTTTCCTAATGTCCAATCTAAATCTACCCCCCTCTATTTTAAAATTAAAATTCATCTTTCAAAAAAAAAAGCTTGTATTGGAATTGATTTAATTTCTTTCCACTCAAATTCACTTCCTTACCTGCTGAAATATAGCAGAACTGTTTCATGAGCTGGAATTATCTGGACAGTTGGATTTATCCCTAGAAAGATCCACCAGGGATCTTCACAACCATCATGGTTGGAAAGAGTGGCTTAGGGCTGAACTCTCCCTGACATGGTAATATGGAATAAATAATTTATGCCAATCTGTTATTAACAAATCTTTTCTTCCTGCAGGTTATTTATACTCCATGAATTTCACCTACAGAGAACAACTCCCTGGTGGATCTTTCTAGGGATAAATCCAACTGTCCAGATAATTCCAGCTCATGAAACAGTTCTGCTATATTTCAGCAGGTAAGGCAGTGAATTTGAGTGGAAAGAAATTAAATCAATTCCAATACAAGCTTTTTTTTTTGAAAGATGAATTTTAATTTTGTAATGCTACATCATTTTTGTAATACTACATCATCAGGATTTAACTCTTAAATAAGGAACTGTTCCAAAGTGTACATTTTTACTTCATCTGTTAAGTGCTCATGCAGAACCAGATAAATGTTTTTTATTTATTATAACAATTATAATGTATAAATGTATAGTTCATTTGCTGTAGCATCCCTATGAAGGAAAGGTGCTGACCAGGAAATTACCCTGAGGCCTCAAATTATATCTTGCTGGAACCTGAATCGTGTTTTTCTTGAAAGCTCCTAAAATGCACGGGAGACAGTAATGATCTGTACTGAGATAATACAAATAATTTCCTTAGTCTTCACAGACTGAAATTAATTGGTCCTAAGCATAGTTTTAGATGTGTGACATTACCCCACAGAAATAAGCTACCCTACATTTTAATGTTGCATCATTGTCTAGTTTTGTATTCCTGGCCATGTGATATTGACTCTGGAACAGGAGGCAAGATGTTTTAATTACTCATAAATAATTATGTAAATGTACGTAGCAATGCTTGCTGAAATTAATCATCCATTAGCACTCTGGAAAAGAAAAAATGGAAATCAGGTGAGATATCACTGCTGAAAGCAGAGTTGAAATTCTGCTTCATTTCACAATCAGCATTCATGCAATATGCTTGATGAGTATCGATCTACCCTGCTGAATAAATCTGCCTGAGGGAGGAGACACTTCCCAGAGAGGGCAGGTAATATTTGTAATAATTAAAGGCTCATCAAGAGATCTCAAAGGAGCTTAAGGGGGAGGATAAACTGCTTTTATTCACATTTGTGAATAAGGAAAGAGTAATGCAAAAGAGACACTTAAGTAAAGTTACTAATAAGGTATTGAATATTTAAAAAAAAAAAAACCCAAAAATAGAGGATGTCTGCTGACTCTGCACCTCCCACCGTGGATCCCCTTGCAGGCTCAGCTGGCAGGATATGGGGTGCAGAGGTGTCGTTCACAGCAGGGGCAACCTACAGGCATGTGTTGAGAAGAAAACATAGATTCTCAGTGTCTTGTAAGACGATGGAAATTAACTCATAATTCTGATTTTGGCTTCTTTATCCAGTTGATGGGCTTAGGCTGGCCCTTGAGCTGTCCCAGGGCGCCACACACCTTTGCTCTCTGGGGTGCTGCCTCGGCAGCTGCCTGGGGAGCTCCTAGGGAAGAGCCACAGCATGTCAGGGCAGAGGAGCTGGAGGACACTGTGAAGACCACAGGAGCAATGCAAAAATGGCTGAGGGCCTTTTCTGACCTTTTGCCCTTTACTTGATGGCCTGTTTCTTTAAAGCGAATTTACTTACGGGATTTTTTTTTTTACTGAGTTTTTTTCTCCTGCTATCCCCATGAGGCATTCTTTCCTATGAGTCATGCACACCATAAAGAAATTACTGTTTGGCTCAAAGTTCTGCTCCCATGCCTGGAATCAACATTTTTTCAGTGAGAGATAGGAAATGAGCTGAATTTGGGGTGATTCATTATTTACTATTTTGACCTGAGATGTGTTTTTACCACTAGATTTAAAAGAAAAATCATACAATAAAATCCCTAAAACATAAGGCCAAAGCTACATGTAACTCAGGACACCAAACATGCTCTTTAATGGTTTCTTTACATCACATACAGTAACAATCTTGTATGTTTTTTGACATTGATTTTATTTTTTATCAGTATTATTAATGTGATTAATTCTATTTCAGAATGTTATGTTAGTTGTTTAAAATACACTTCAAGCGTGTATTTTCTCATATGGCTCAGAAACATGGTATTGTTTATGCTTTTATATTCTTTTATGTGTGTATGATACAACATAATAAGGCACTTTTTAAACACTTTTATAGCCTGGATGTAAAAATCGCGCAGATATATATAAACAGAGCGGTCCTGGGCACTAAAGCCCATTGAAGTTCAGAAACCTAAATTAGACCAAAACCTGGCAACCAAAACCTGATGCAGTAGCCCAAGGCAGAGCCCCACAACCTATTTCTGTCGGGGACAGTTGGAAGGGCCCCAGCAAAAAGGTTGGGAATTGGAGGAACATGCAGAGACCTCGTTAGCAGGATTTTTAAGGGTAGTTTAGTATTAACTCCAGGTGGATTATAACTATTTCCAGTTGCCAGACAATTCCGGCAGTGCTATTGGCCTGAGCTCCAGCCCAACAGGCAGGTCCAGAAGGCAGCCCAGCCCAAGCCACCCAAATCCTCCTGTAAGCCAAGAAGGTGAAGCCTAACCACTGCTGCCTGTACCAAGGATATTTGCAATGTACCTGGAAAGGTCAGTCCTGGGATCAAATGCAATCACAGACTGCCCAGAGACGGGATTTCTTGATCCACACAACCGCTGAAGGTTTGCTGAACACCAAGACTTCTCCATTTTTCTTCAACGCTGTCAGGTGGACTATTGAAACACATTATTTCTCCCTACAGGCTCGCCTCTCGGTATGTCAAACCATTTGTGGCTTTCAGGGGTTGACCCTCCTCCACCTCCATCACAAACAGCGCTGATGTGCTTCTCAGAACATGTGAGGGTCTTGCCCCATGCACAACTGCTTATGGGTCACAGCTCTGCTCAGCTTAGGACCCTATCATGGATCCATAAATCAATAGCGACTACGTAAGCACCATGAATCGGCTCTTCACTTACAGGAGTGAAAATAAAATCTGGACAAGCTCTGAAAGCCTTGTTTGAACCCTTTGCAAGTCACTTTCTAAAATTAGATTTAGACATTTAGGTCATTATAAAGCAGATGCTGCCACCAAATTTGTTTGGATGTAACTCACTGCAGCACTTTTGCCAGTAGAAACAAATTAGAAAATGCTGGCTAGCTCATCAAATCCAACTGATTTATTCATTTCAAACTAAAGCAGTTGCAGAAAGTTCTTAAGTAGCGCATCTCCATCCTTGGCAGATCTTTATGAACAATGCAATGGTTTTAATTTTTACTGCAGGAAATGGAACACATCTGGGATCAAGAAGTCTTTTTTTATGGTGGCTATCACTTCAGGTGGGAGGGGAGGAGGAGGAAGAGGAGATGAGGAAATTAAATTCCCAGAAGAGCCCATGATATATTAAAAAAAAAAACCCCACGCTAAAACATTGTTCCGAATGATTTCTCTTGGTTGAAGTGAACATTATCCATTTTGTTCTCCCAGGATAGCTTCTGGATTTGAAGATGGGTTTTTACAGTGCAGCTGGCATTTCTGATTTGACTCATGTTCTTGCAGCCATGTAATGATAAGATTGCGTGGCAATGAGATTGCCTTTCTATGCTCCATGCAAACAGACAGAGGAAAGCAGAAGCTATCAATGACCTCCTCTCCCACAAAAGCCACCCAATATGCCCAGTATTGCTGACCTGCAAGTTTTTCACAAGGCCCATGATTTTTAGTTGACAGGAAGAATGAGTTTAAAAGTCCTACACCCTGGAAGCAGCTAAAGCAGCATGTGCCACCCTAAAATATCTCAAATTCCAGAAAGCCAGGGCCCCTAAACTATAATTTAGAATCAGAGAATTGTTAGGGTTGGAAGGAACATTTAAAGGTCATCTAGTCCAACCCCCCTGCCAGGAGCAGGGACATCTCCAACCAGGTAAGGTTGCTCAGAGCCCCGTCCAACCTGGCCTTGAATGTTTCCAGGGGTGGGGCATCCACCGCCACCTCTCTGGGCAACCTGGGCCAGTGTGCCACCACCCTCAGTGTAAAAAATTTTTCCTTATATCCAGTCTGAATCTGCTTCCTTCTATGTTAAAACCATTACTCCTTGTCCTATTAAAACAGGCCTCACTAAAGAGTTTACAAACTACAACAACATTTTAAGCCTCCCCACCATTTTGGGACTTTGATTAATGAGTCTGAAGGGTGATGTGTACAACCAGCACACAAACAGCATCTAACATTTTCCTGTTTCTGCTTGGCTGCGACTACTTTAAACAATTACTTCAGAAGGGTTTGACGTCCAACTGGGCATATGCTGTGCTGCTTGTGGCAAGGAGACCAGGGGCCTGTTGACCATCATTGGACACGTCAGGGATGACCTCTTAATTACCAGACATGTTGAGGCTGTTCTAGCTGCAGACATATCCTGGAACTTCCCTCCCACTCTTCAGCAGGAGTAGAGGTGAGGTGATCTCTGCTCCTCGTTCAAAGGGATTGTCCTCAGCTCAAGCTGCTTCAGCCACATCAAGGTTCTTTCGCTAATTAAAAGCAGACACATTTTTAGTCTTTTTCATCTTGAATGAGTGATTTCTGGAAGATGTAGCAGATCTTACAAACCATGACACCACTCAAAACCCAACGTAGGACTGCAGCGACTGAAGCTCTCGCAAGCTCCTGCACAGGAAACGAGATGTCAATGGCATTTCTGTCTCATTTCTGAAGGAGCCTGGCCCCGTTCCTCTTCCTTTTCAGAACACAAATGATGTGTAGAACAGTATATAGATTGCTACTGCGACCTGGGGTTTTGTTCATTGTTAATGCAGTGAAAAATACAGACTTTTCGCACAATTTTCTTTGTAAAGCCAACAGTTGGCTACAACCAAAAGCTCTGGAAGGACAGGATGCACATTACAAGGCAGAATGCTACTGGATGCCAAAGTCAGGTCCACAAAAACAATGAAATGACATGATCAAAACTTCCTATGCAATCTTAATCCAGGGCATTTTTGCATATGCCTTATAATAAATAATTGACCATTTTTGTCATCGCACCTCTGTTTAAGAGTGGAAGAGTGTTCAAAAATGAGGTATCTGCATGTTCTGTCGTCTTCTTATTGCCTCCTGCACCTTGCAATGCTGTTTAAACACTTTTTTGAAATAATGATGCTTAATGTCACCATCAGATTTATGATGGTTCTCATCTCAGTGAGATGAACATCACAGATGTTTATTAATAATGTATTTTCATACTGATTTGAGGTGTGAAGATTCAACTCCTCTAAATTCCCCCCTTGGGGAACAAGGACAGAGGTAAATGAACACCAGCACTGTCCCCCTTCTCTGCTCAGCTTCTGCCTCCGACTTGGGGCTCTTTCAGAGGATTTAGAGGTATGCAGCATTTCATTTATTTGACACACAACTTTAACTGACCCCAGTTACAATGAGTTATTGCCAGCTCTGGAGCTCTGAATCAGAGGTCTCCAGAAAATACACCACGAATAACTGGTGACTATGTGGGGAACTGATTAAAACACCAGGTGTTACAGGCAACCCAGCCTCTTTTCCTAAACAAGCCTGATTCGTGCCCAGAACACGTCCATCCTCTGCAGGGGAACAAGCGTCACGTGAAAAAGAAGTAGTAGTGTCATGGAACTGCTGTTCATTGGGCTGATTGATGTGAGGCTGATCTAAGGCTGAAGTAGTGCCCTTTTGCAGTATTCTTAACTCATTGTCATGTGTTAATGTGCCTTTGTGTCTAACTTTCCTCACTTCTAGTTGTGATAACCACACGAGGAGAGGCAACGCTGTCCAGAGGGACAGGGTCATTTTTAACACATGTCCCATCACCCATTGTCAGAGGTACAAGAGTTCTGGGGTTGAAAAGGGTAAATATGATAAAGACTCATCAAAAGCACAGCTATTACATAGAATTTCATGCTGAGGTGACAGAACAGATTTGTGTTTGGAGATGAAACCTGGAGTGAAACCTAGCAGTATGGTTTGGAGGGGCTGGTTCAGAGCAAAAGAGAAAGAGGATCTGGGGCTTCTCCAGCGACACTGTATTTTAAAAGGTCATAGTGAAAAATCCGTTTGCTAGATACTCATCTGGGTTTCCACCACTATCCACTGGATGAACTAGTCCACATAATGTAATTAATTTGTGCCTTGGAGTTCACATCTGCTCAGGAAACTGAATTTCAGAGCCTCTCAGTGCATTTCTTACTTGTTTTTCTTAGGCTGAGATTTTCCAACGTGGCTGCATCTTTCAGGTGTGGCACATTATTTGTGCGAGACCTGAGGTGGGATTCAATAAAAACCAGCCAAGCCAGAGACACAGTGCACCTCAAAGAGGAAAGGTGCTATGAAGCATTAATGGTTATTTACCCTGGAAAGCAGCAATTCAAACAACACATTTTCTTCCAGAGTTAAGGTGAACTTGCTGTTTAACTCCTTTGTAACCAAAGGCTGCTGAATTCCCAGGCAACAGCATGGCTGAGACAAATCACCATTTCCTCTTCAGAAAATGGAAGTGGTGTACGATTGTTCTTTTTTCTTTCCTTTTTTTTTTTTTTTTTTTT